>VZSG01000893.1:7513-32518 GCA_013398315.1 Nothoprocta pentlandii
CCCCTTCCCTTGAGCTGCCGCCGCGCAGCCCCCCGGCGGGGCTGGGGGCCTGGACCTGCGCCCCGAGCACGGGCGGGACCGGGTGCGCCCTCGGGTGCGCGGAGCCGGCGCGGCCCGAGCGCCCGCAGCGCAGGCGCCGTCTTCGCCCCGGGGAGAAGTGGCCGCAGGGACGCGGCTCCGGGGGCGTGGGACAGGGCTGCAGGGACACGGCTGCCGGGACGTGGGACAGGGCTGCAGGGACGCGGCTCCAGGGACATGGGACAGGGCTGCAGGGCCCCGGCTGCCGGGACGCCCCCTGCCCAGCTCCGGTGCGCGCCCCGTGTTCGGGCAGGTTGGCCGGAGCCCGTGGGCGCGGGGCCGGAGGGCAGCGCGGGGCGCTGTGCGGTGCCGCATGCAGCCGCCGCCACCCACCTTTGATGTTTTATGCAAATCCTGAGCTCCCTGAGCCTGGGAATTTTCTGACTTCCCTCTCATCTTTACCCTCATCTTTAAGTTCCTCCCACTTAAGGATGGAACAGAAAGTTAATAAAAAGAACCTAATTCACAAAGTCTTGCAAGTTTTCAAAGCATCCTCCTGGGCACAGGGAGTGAGTGAAGTCACTGAGCGGCCTGGCAGGCAGCAGGGCAGGAGGAGGGCGTCCCCTCAGCCTGACAGCCCCACGGCAGCTCCAGCTATCACCCTGATGGGCATGTGGGTCAGTGAGTCCCTGGTGCTGTGGGGTCTGTGTCCCACTGTGCAGCATGAGAGCGGCTCCATAGGGAGGGCAGTGCGGGAGGGCACCCGTGGAGGCAGCCCTGCCCCACGTGCCCCTCTCCAGGAGGCTCAGGGACAAGGCCCTCCTGTGCTCGAGGGGCTGGGACGCAGGACGCAGCGGGCGCAGGGGCTGAGAGAGGTTTTGGTGCTGGGCTGCGTGAGGCAGCCTGCAGTCCCCAGCTCCCCGCTCACACTTCATACCATCTGTGCGTGTGTAAATGTACATTGCTGCAGCATGAACGGGCAGAAATCAATGTTAATGTCCCCGGCAATTAGGTGATGTCTTAATTATCCAGCTCTGTCTGATCCGCGGTGGAGTGCGCGGCTCCCGAGCGGCCTCCGGCGCCGCGGTGAGCAGGGGCTGGGTGTAGCTGGGCCGGATGCCGGTGCTGGCGGCTCCTGTGCGCCCGGGCAGGGGAAGCGGCTGCGGCTGCTCCGTGCTGCCGGCTCCGTAGCCAAGCTGGGCATTTGGAGGCATAAAGGCATCCAGCGCGGAGGCCAACGGGTGCTCACGACACGGGACATGTGCCGGCCGCTGGTGCAGGGGCCGCGGGCTCGCAGAGGGGCTTGCCCAGGACAGGCCCAGGAGCAGCCTGAGGTGCTGGGAATGTCTGCCCAGAGCACTGGCATGGGTGCTCCTCAGTTCGAGAATTTTTACAGAAGGGGGATAGAAGCTGGATGTTTTCCAGTTTTGCATGATGCAAACCCTAAATAAAAGTCATCAGATGCTCCTCATCAAATCTCCATTCTTCAGATCAAGGAAAATGATTAGAAAGTTATTTCCAGACCTAGTAGTAGGGTGAGTGAGGTCATTTGTTACCCACCGTCAGTGCTCTTGAGGACACACGTCCCCAGCGTGCCCTCATAGCTGCTCACTGCTGGTTTCATCATCAGTGTGACCAAGAGAGGCAAAATCTTCGCACCAAGTCAGGATTTTCACATGTAAACAGCTTTCCTTAGCCCAGAAGCTGTAAAAGCCGCTAAGCTAGGACAGCTCGCGAGCAGAGCTGTGCAGGGCAGCGATGGCTGCTGCTGGGTGGGGGGTTCACCCCGTAACCAAACAGGGCTGTGCAACCCGTGGCTGCCCGTTTGTCCCTCCCCTCCTGCCCAGCTCAGGAGGGCAGGTCCCTTTGGGCAAGGAGGCACCGGGACCCCCTCTCAGGGGGATCTTGGGCTGCAGGAATGCACAACAGCTCCTCATTCCTGTCGCTGAGCACTAAAGCAGGCGATGCCTGTGAGTCTGGGTGGTGCATGCAGCCCTGGCTCCCCGAGCAAGCCCCGGGAAAGGAGGCCGAGCGCCCGCGCTCTCCAAGGGCTTCCCGCTGGGCTGGGCTCTGCCCCGAGGATGCAGTGCCCGGTGTCCCTGCTCCGCGCGCTCAGCCCTGTGGGCAACCTCGCAAAGGGCCTCCCTCCCGGAGCCGCGCGCGCCTGTACCGGACTCTGGGCAGCTGCTGGTGCCAGCGTGGGGGGCTGTGCCCGAGAACGCAGCAGCCGGGCGCAGGCAGCGCGGCGAGAGGCAGAGGCGGCGAGAGGGCCCCCAGGGTGGCCGGCACGGCTGGGGCGGTGTGGGACGCGCACAGGGCACTGCATTCCCGCCCGAGCCGCCCTCAGCCAGGAGACAGTGCCCGTGGAGCAGCCAGGACGTGGCCGCAGGGAGGTCAGAAGCCACCCGGGAGCTGAGCAGAGGCAGCAGGCACGCGGGTGCAGGAGCAGGGCCCTCTGTGCCGAGCCTGTTCCCGGTGTGATGGCTCGCTGCACAGCTCACAAGCTACCTGAGTGCAGCGGGGGGCTGCCAACAACCTCCGCGGGGCCCCGCTGCTGGCTGCGGACCCAGAAAAGCCAGGTGCAGCACCAGAAGCACCATGGAGAGGAGCTTGAGCTTGCTGCGAGCCACTGCACTGCCCCGGGTGCCGCAGCTCCCGGGCAAAGCTAGCAAGGAGCCGGCCCCGCCGGCTGGGGAAGCGAGAAGCTGGGAAGGCGTAATTAAAGTGCACCCTCAAGGGTCTAGAAATAGAAGAGGAAGGGAAAGGAAGAAAAAGAAATTACATGTTTAAATGTGATGAATCATCTGCCAAACACAACCCCCAGTTTGGGGGCCCCCAGGGCTGGTGCCTGTTGGCCAGGCACGAGTGCTCCGGCTCCCAGCCTGCCTCCCGCCTCGGTCCATCGTTGTTACGGGGAATCAGAGCGAATCCCTACATGCTGGGAGGCTCGAGGTCCCCGGTGGACCCTGCTCTCATCTCTGGGGCTCCCCTGGGGACACCTCGGTCCCCACTGCTGCCCCGGCCCCAGTCCTTCCCTCACCTCCCGCTGCTCGCTGCAGCTCGTTTTGCAGGAGAGCCGAGAGACACAGCAGGGAGCCGCCATGTAGTTGGAACAAGCCCTTGGAACGAGCGGTTTGAAGCCGGGAGCCTTCGCAGGGCTCTAGAGACGAGGCGGGGAGGCTGCTCTCCTTCCCTCCCTCCCTCCGTCTCGGCAGCAGGCGGCTGGGCTCTCCGCCGTGGCCCACTTCCATATTTTTATACTCCACATTTACATTGGCCGATAAGGCAGCCCTTGCAGGGTTGCACGGGCTTCCCGCTGTGCTCGGTTCGGGGCGGATTCGCAGCGAAGCGCTCCGGCTGCTCCTTCCAGCCTCCGTGTGGGTCCTGTCCCGTCCCGCTGCCCCCTCCAACACACGGGCACTTGGACTTGCCGGCTCGCGCTCTGCTCTGGGCCGGCCTTGGGGGGCCAAGGGGACCCCTCGGGATGCTCAGCGCCCACCGCCTGCAAGCACTGGCCCTGCCAGCGGGACGGGGAGGGAGCCGGGATGGCCGGGAGCTCCCCCAGCCGTTCATGGGCTCTTTGCAAGCCCAGGAGTCAAACCTCATGTGCCCCAGCAAGAAAAGCTGCCTTTTCCAGCTCGCTCTGAAGGAATATGATTTTTTAATTCCTTTTTTTATAATCTCACTGAAGCAGAATCAAGAGGAGATTCACGTGCTCACAACGGACATCCCCAAAACACACTACATCCATTAGCTCCTATCCGCACTCTCCTAGGGAGAGCTTCCTGCCACATTCAATGCTCCGCAGGAGCTCGATGCCTCGAGCACCTTGTACAAGCTGCATTTTCTTGGCACATACCCTGCTGAGAGCCCAGCCCCATTTCTACTGCAGTGGATTTTGATTTTTGCCCAGCTTTCCCTCCCTCTCCCGGCTGATCCGAGTTGACACCTGACACTGCAATTCCCACCGATTGCTCCCATCACTGTCACGGCCGATTTTCTCTCCTCAGCAGCCAGAGCCTGAACCCCAGGGAAGCAGCAGGGCATCACAGCAGAGCTCTGACCTGTTGCTGTGGCAGAGACTTGCTCCCCAACTGATCGCGCTGAGTCCTCACCAGGCACCTGGAACCGCCGTCACTGCACAGCTCGGCCCGCCAGGCTGGTGGGACGGAAGGAGACACGAAGCAAAGACCAGAGGTTCCTTGAGCAGGGAGCGGGCAGGGCTGCGCTCAGCTGCCCCAGGAGCCAGCCCCTGCACCCACAGCAAGCCCTACCCTGCGCAGCACGGCCCGCAGCTCTCCGGCGCTGCTCAGCAGGGCTCCCCACACAGCACACAGACATAGTAGTCACCAGGAGCACCTGCACACTGGCATAGGGGCTTTTCCTCTGGAGCTCAGTTGGGTTCGTTCCTAAGTCCTCTTCCCTGCAGCTTCTCCATGGGCAGGGAATTGGCTCCACCCGAAGTCCTTCCTTGCCTAAATGCTCAGCTGTTGGGTTCTCAGCAGGGTCAGTGCTTTGGGTCATCGTGAGCACACCAAGGGAAACACCCTGCCATGTAGGTGGTGTGATCTGCTCTTAATTCCCTTTTCCATGGAGCTTGGCGTCCCATCCCTTCACCCACATGCCCATGATGGGGCTGTTATGGCCTGCTGACAGAGGGGATGAGCTGAGGTGCTCGGTGGAGACATTGCACACGCGCAAGACATACGTGTGTGCACATTAGCAGGAGGCCGGTGCTTCCCCAGCACCTCCCGCCTCGGTGCTTAAGGTTCTGGGTGCTCTGCGAGGCCTGTGGCTGACGAGCCGCCCTCTCGGTGCCATTGCAGGGCGGTGAGTGTCCCCGCGGGCGGCGCGGGCGAGAATGACGGAGGCAGCCAGGAGGCGGAAGCATGAGGCGGTGGGACGGCTCCGGCTCTGAGGGGCCCCGGCGGATGCTCGCGTGGCCGCTGGCGCTGCTGGCCCTGAGCGCGTGTGGTGGGCGCGGGGCGGGCGGCCCGGCGCCCCAGCAGCATGCGGCGCCCCTTGACTGGCTCCTCACCGACCGCGGCCCCTTCCACCGAGCCCAGGACTACGTGGACTTCATGGAGCGCTACCGGCAGGGCTTCACCACCAGGTACCGCATCTACAGGTGAGTGGCAGCGCGGGGGCCAGCCCTTGCGCGGGGGCCAGGAGGGCACTGGGAGGGCGCAGTGGCTGGTGTGGCGGCGCCCGGCTTGGAGCGGAGCTCCTGCTTCCCCATACGGGCGAGCAGGGCAGGAGGGGACGCAGAGCCCGAGTCGCCGGCACACAGCGCGGTGCAGGGATGGTGCTTTGGAGAGCTGGGGCTGTGCAGGAGGCGGCCTGGGGGGCCAGAGAGCCCGCAGAGGCTGGTCAGAGCTGCCTGCCGCCCTGCGCCCGTCGCCACGCAGTGCGGCTCCTGCGCCCTTCGCGGCACGGTGCGGCTCCTGCGCTGGGGCTCCCGCGGCTGCTGGTGACGCTGCTGGGACGGGCAGGATCCCCCGGGGCCGCAGCCAGCTCACTGGCACGCATGTCTCCTCCGGGGTGGATGATCAGCGGCAGGCTGTTGTGCCGCCAGCGCGGGGTGCTGAGCTGCGCGCCCCTCGCTGCACACGCCAGTTGGAGCAAGTGGCCTGCAGAGCTGGGAGAGGCGGCGTGGGGACCCCGGGGGCTGGTGTCACACGGGGCCTTCCTGGGCACCCTAAATATGCAAGAGAACAAGTCACCCTGGGAGGCACCTGGCACACTGCAAGTGGTGGCTTGAGTTTCCTGCTTCCCTCCTCCTCTCTCCCAATCAGCCCTAATTAAACTGTCTGAAAGCCACAGCCTGATTTTAATTAGAGCAAAATGGTGACGATTAGGCAGAAATTGGCCGATCATTGTTTACAGCCCCGTTGGAGACGGCAGCAGCGGCTGGCGGGCTGCCTCCAGGTTGGGGGGGCTGGCTCGGCCCCCGCCGGGGCTAACGGGACGTAGGGATGCAGCCGCCGAGCGCCCACGCGTCCTCCCGTCCCGTGGCAAGCAGGACGCGCGCTCGCCGGGGAGGGCAGCCCCGCGCCGCGGTGGCAGCGCCCGGCACAGCTCACCCCTGCATCTCCGGCCTTGCACCCAATGCTATCAACGTCTAAATGGAGTGAACACTCAGCTGTTGGACTTTCACCCAGATCCATACGGATGTGATGTACGAGAGGGGAATCAAAGACGGATAAGGCTCGTGCAGGCATGTGCGTGTGTGATGGAGCCGGGCCCAATGGTGATGAATGCCAAGTGGAGGTGGCTGACTCGTCAATGCTAATGGACACCTCCAATGCTTGTAGCTCATTATTACCACTGATGGCTTAGGGAGGGCCTCAGGTTTTCATCCGGGCTCCATCTCTAGCTGGCAGCATCGGCACATATGATCCCAAGGCCAGAGAGAGCAGGACGCACAGGTCCTTTGGCCACAGCCCTGACCCAGCAATGCTGCACTGGAGCAGGTCCTTCAGCTCCAGCTCCACCAAGGAGAGAGGGAGGCTGGGAGGGTCCGTTTGGAAGCTTTTCCAACTATTAATCCTCTGTAGCATCGCAAGTACTTGCTTTGCCCTGCAAAATTCAGTTCATCCTCTCTGAGCTTCTCTCACATCCCTCAGGCCTCCAAAGGTGGTCCTGGGGTTGCACCTACCTGAGCATCCCCTGTCCGAGGGAAGTCCTGCCAGGCAATTTTCCGGTTTCCCGGCTCCCGCGGCTCAATGCTGCTCTCCTCGGCTTCTGTCTGCAGAGAATTTGCCCGCTGGAAGGTGAATAACCTGGCCCTGGAGCGGAAAGACTTCTTCAGCTTGCCGCTGCCCCTGGCTCCTGAGTTTGTCCGCAACATCCGCCTGCTGGGACGCAGGCCCAGCCTGCAGCAGATCACCGACAACCTCATCAAGAAGTATGGGACGCACTTCCTGCTGGCCGCCACGCTGGGAGGTGAGCGCCACCCTCACCCGGGCCGCGAGCACCGCTCGCTCCCCTTCCAACCATGCGGATGGTTTGGGAAGTAAACGCTATAGATGGAGCAGTAGGGCCAAGGGAGGGGAGAAAAGAAAGCGGTTGCTCCTGACGCCTGTGGCATGTTCCTGCAGGAGAGGAGTCGCTGACCATTTTTGTGGACAAACGCAAGCTGAGCCGGCGAGCGGAGCCCGCGAGCGCTGCCGGAGGGGCCAGCAACGGCTCCACCGTCTCGCTGGAGACCCTGCACCAGCTGGCGGCCTCCTACTTCATCGACCGCGAGAGCACCCTGCGCCGGCTCCACCACATCCAGATCGCCACGGCGGCCATCAAGGCAGGCGAGGGCTGCGCGGCGAGGCGCGTCAAGCTGCGCGCGGTTGTAAAGCTGGGCTGGGGTCTGTGTGGCTGCAGGCAATGACCCCGCTGCAGCCCGGCACGGGGTAGCACAGCCCGCGTCCCCCAGCCACAGGCTCGCTCTCTGCCACGCAGGCGGCCCCGGGGCTGTGCGGGGAGCCGGGGGCCAGCAGCCCGGCAGGGTTAGCACATTCACGTTAATTCAGGGAAATTAGGTGCGTTAATGAAGCCATATTTTTCAGAGGGCTGGAGGCAGGGCTGCGGGCTGTCAACAGGCCAATTAGCAGGCAATTAGGTCTCTCGCAGCTGCCGCGGCGGCATCCCCAAGCCTGGGTGGCCTGGGCAGCTCCCTTGAGAGCTGCTCGGAGCCGCTCTGCACATGCCGGTGGCCCCCAGCGTTTAGCTGAGATGTCCCGTGCATCCCGTGTCCGTACGTCCCTGCCCAGCCCCTGAGGGCCTCTGCTCCCGCCCTCCCAGGTGACGGAAACGCGGACGGGGCCGCTGGGCTGCAGCAACTACGACAACCTGGACTCGGTCAGCTCCGTCCTGGTGCAGAGCCCCGAGAACAAAGTGCAGCTCCTGGGTAAGGGCCGGCCGGCCGCGCGGTCAGCGGGAGGGAAGGGGCCGCGGCTGGAGAAAGCACATGATCCCCCTGCAAATAATTATGGGGGCCTTTAGGAGACACAGAAATCTTGGGAAACCAAGACCCTTTGGGCCTGCGAGGTGAAGCTGCAGAGATGGTTTGGTGCCATGGGACCCCTATGGCCCCAGTGCCCGGAGCAGCGGAGACGGAGCTGCCAGCGGGCAGGCACAGGCGGGCAGGATGCCCGATGTGACCTGGGCGCCCGATTCGAGCCCATGGATGGACAGGCTGCTGGCGAGCATGGGGCACCAGCCGCGGCGCGGGGAGGCAGAGATCAATGGGGAGCAGCGCGGCGAGATCAATGGGGAGCGCAGACACGCGGCTCGGCGGCCGCCTGCCGTGCCTGGGGTGCAGCCCTGCCCGGTGGCCGGGGCGCGAGGCGCTGTCGGCCCCGGCGCTGGGCCGGGAGGGCCCTGCGGACCCGGCGTGCACCGAGCCCGCGGGGCCCCTCTCGCCGCAGGGCTGCAGACAGTGCTGCCGCGGCACCTGCGCGAGCGCTTCGTGGCGGCCGCCCTCAGCTACGTCGCGTGCAGCTCCGCCGGGGAGTTGCTGTGCCGGAGCAACGACTGCTGCTGCCAATGCCGCCCGGCCTTCCCCCAGTGCAACTGCCCCGAGGCCGACATCCAGGCCATGGAGGGCAGCCTGGCCCAGCTGCAGCGCGCCTGGGAGAGCCACCACGCACAGTTCGAGGAGTCGGGTGAGTGCAGCGCCGCCCGGCACCGGCACCGGGCCTGGCCGCGTGCTCGGCTGTCACGCCGAGGGCCAGAAGTGATCACCGCGAGGAAGAGCGCATGGCAGCAGTTGCAGTGCTGCCTTTGCTGCCGCCTCCCCAGCTCTGCTAACTGCGCTGCCATTCAGAGGGACCTGGACAGGCTGCAGAGTTGGGCAGAGAGGAACCTCATGGGGTTCAACAAGGACAAGTGCAGGGTCCTGCACCTGGGCAGGAATAACCTCAGGCACCAGCACAGATTAGGGGTTGACCTGCTGGAAAGCAGCTCCACGGAGAGGGACCTGGGAGTCCTGGTGAACAATGACTTAACCATGAGTCAGCAGTGTGCCCTTGTGGCCAAGAAGGCCAATGGGATCCTGGCTGCATCAGGAGGACGTTGCCAGCAGGTCAAGGGAGGTGATCCTGCCCCTCTACTCAGCTCTGGTGAGGCTGCACCTGGAGTACTGGGTGCAGTTCTGGGCTCCCCAGTATGAGAGGGATGTGGAGCTCCTAGAGAGGGTCCAGTGGAGAGCAACTAAGATGATTAAGGGAATGGAACATCTCTCGTATGAGGAGAGACTGAGTGAGTTGGGCCTGTTCAGCTTGGAGAAGAAAAGGCTGAGAGGGGATCTGATGCATAAGGTGCCAGAGCCCTGGCACAGGCTGCCCAGGCAGGTTGTGGAGTCTCCTTCTCTAGAGATCTTCAAAACCCACCTGGATGCCACCCTGTGCCGCATGCTCTAGGTGTCCCTGCTTGAGCAGGAAGGCCGGACTAGATGATCTCTAGAGGTCCCTTCCAACCTTAATTATCCTGTGATTGTAACGCAGCCCCTCTCCCCACAGAGGAGTTCCAGGCCCTGGTGAAGAGACTCCCAGGGGACCGTTTCCTGAACAGGACGGCCATCTCCCACTACTGGGCCATGGACCTGGATGTCCAGCATCGCTACCAGCAGCTGGGCACCAGCTTGAAGCTGCTCTCCAGGAAAAGCCACCGAATCATCCGGCGGCTCTTCAACCTCAGCAAACGCTGCCGCAGGCAACCTCGCTTCAGATTGCCAAAGGAGAGGTAGGACATCTCCTTCCCGGCCTCGCTGCCTTGGCCCTGTCCCCAGGCTGGGGCTACAGGCCAAATCCCCAAGCAGAGTTCAGACCCCTTGCCCATCTTCCTGTGTGTAGGGCCTAGAGGAATCCCCACCATGACTGAGGGAAGCCTGGCGGTGAGAAGTCAGTGGAGGCAACTTTGGCCTGGGAATGTGGTCTTGGTAGATTGGGTTAAGGCCTAGATGTGGAAAAATGGGATCGGCACAAGAGGGAGTCACCAGAAGTGCAGTATGGTCCCAGACAAACACACATAAGGTCTTCCCTAGAGAAAGTCCGTCTCTCATCCACAAATGTCCCCCATAAGCATCGCCCTTCCCTTGCTTCCTTCTCCTCCACTAGGTCTCTTCCGTACTGGTGGAGCCGCGCTCAGTCACTCCTGTACTGCAGCGAGAGCACCGTGCCTGGCACGTTCCTGGAGGAAAGCCACAGCTGCACCTGCCCCCCTGACCAAGCCTCCTGCCAGGGGCCCATCCCATGTGCCTTGGGCGACGGGCCAGCCTGCGCCAGCTGTGCCGAGGACAACAGCACCCGCTGTGGGGCCTGCAACCATGGCTACGTGCTCACCCAGGGCTTCTGCCGGCCCGAGGTGGCTGACTCTCTGGAACACTACCTGGGCCTTGAGACGGACCTGCAGGACTTGGAGCTCAAGTACCTCCTCCAGAAGTGGGACAGCCGCATTGAGGTGCACTCCATCTTCATAAGCAATGACATGCGCCTGGGGAGCTGGTTTGACCCCTCCTGGAGGAAGCGCATGCTGTTGACCTTGAAGAGCAACAAGTACAAGCCTGGGCTAGTTCACGTGATGTTGGCCCTCTCACTGCAGATCTGCCTCACCAAGAACAGCACCCTGGAGCCTGTAATGGCCATCTATGTCAACCCCTTTGGGGGAAGCCACTCGGAGAGCTGGTTCATGCCCGTCAACGAGGGCAGCTTCCCAGACTGGGAAAGGACTAACGTAGATGCCTCTGCCCAGTGCCAGAACTGGACACTCACTTTAGGGAACAAGTGGAAAGCCTTCTTTGAAACAGTCCACGTCTACTTGCGAAGCCGCATCAAGTCCTTGGATGACAACTCCAATGAGACAATCTACTATGAACCCTTGGAGATGTCAGATCCTTCCAAGAACCTGGGGTACATGAAAATCAACAGCTTGCAAGTCTTTGGCTACAGCCTGCCCTTTGAACCGGACGCTATTCGCGACCTGATCCTTCAGCTGGACTACCCCTACACACAAGGCTCCCAAGACTCGGCCATGCTGCAGCTTTTGGAGATCAGGGACCGGGTGAACAGGCTGTCTCCCCCTGGCAAAACCCGCCTTGACCTCTTCACGTGCTTGCTCCGCCACAGGCTCAAGCTGGCCAACAACGAGGTGGCAAGGATCCAGTCCTCCCTGAGGGCCTTCAACGCCAAACTGCCCAACGCAGTAGAGCAGGAGACCAGCAAGCTGTGCAGCTAACAGCCAGGCCCGTGTAGATCTCTGAGCAAGGGGGCCAGGGGAAAGGGACTGTAGTAATAATAATAATAATAATAATACCCACCCTTAAAAAAAAAATTAAAGCAAGGCCTTACCTTGGTGCCAACTGTGTGCTTCCATGGTGGCCCTAGCGACTGGCCAAAGAGATGGCAGGGCTTGTGCTGATGGAGGAAGCCCACAGGACTACCCAGGGTGGCATGTGCAGCTCGCACTGCTGGCAGGCATGGGGATGCTGCCAGTAAGCCCAGCCTGAGGGCCCTGGTGTTAATGTGCTGCTGTGGTGCTGGGGAGGATGCACAGCCACCGCGGGCTTGCAGGGGAAGCAGCGGGGCAGCAGGCAGCCCCAGGCAGGCAGCAGCAAGACCTGAGACAGCCTTGGCCTCCTGCACCAAGGGCCCCTGCACCCCATTGCGTGGAGAAAGCAGCAGCACATCCTCAACACCCTCACTTTTGTATTCTCTTGAAGAGAGGTTTCTACCACCGCCTTTGCTTTGCCTCCCCACGCCCCTTCTAGGGTGGTGTCATTGCAACAGGCTGGTGGCACGGGGCTGGGGACCTCCCGGAAGCCTCTTCCTGGCAAGGTGAGCGCCCCAGTGAGTGTCCATCACCCCGCGCTCAACCTGCACCGCGATACGCTGAGCCGAGACAGCGTCCCCCATCACGCGGGCGAGGACTGGGCTGCCACCCCGGGGACACTGCTGTTACGGACGGAGGTCGACAGTCCGGGACCATTCTTCCTTATGACAACAACAACAAAAAAAAAAAAAGAAAGAAAGAAAAAAGAAAAAGTTATATTTATGTATTTATTTGGTTGTCTTGTTTTGGAGGGCTTTGGGTTTTTCCTATCCTATTTATTTGGGGAAGGTCATTCCTTGTCAGTGGCTTCAGCCATGGGACATCTTAGTAAAATGTTATCTGTTTAATATATTTTTTTAAAAATGCCTTTCTGAGCAAAAGAGCAACCAAGAGCAAACAGAAAAAAAAAAAAGAAAAGAAAAAAAAAAGAAAAAAGAACAGGTACTGTCATCTTTAGGCCTGGCTGTTCCGTGGCTGTGTTTGGGAGGGGATATGGAGGAGGACGCAGATTCACGGACCTTGCTTGCAGCACCTCCCTGCATGTGGAGCCTCCATCCCCACCTCAGGTGCGTGCTGGAAACAGAGGGAAGGTCCCCAGCTCCGTGCCCCGGTGACAAAGAGAAGGTGGCGCCTGCTGGGCTGCGTCCTGCTGCATTGGAGGTGAAGGCTCCGCGGCCGGCCCGGCCTCCCCGGCGCTGCGCTCACCGCCGGCCGTGCCCTGCGGCTCCCGCATCCGGCCGGGGGCAGCAGCGGGAGCACTGCCCGGCCCGGGGCGGCCCTCCGAGCCGCAGCACCACGAAAGCAGCTGCAGGGGCAGCTGGTCAAGGTGGAGGAAAGGGGGGAGCAGAGGAAAAAAGAGGATGAAAAAAAATATATAATACATATTATAATGTATATATCTTACATATATATATATATATATCCATGTGCATCCTCCCCAGCTGGAAAATCTTGCCTATTTGCAAAAACTTTGCAGCAAGCCCCACTCCAGCCTTGCGTGAGACAGATAAAGAGATAAGCAGCGGGGAGGGGTTAAAGCCCAGGAGAGGGAAACTGTGCTTGCTATTTATATTCGCTGTCTAACCTATCAATCCATCAGATAGTCGATTGTAGTTAGAGCATCTCTCACTCTGTCACCTGGGTTTCTGCTCTCCCTCTCCTGCCTTGCCTCGCCTCGCCCTCCCTCTTCTCCCCCATAGCTTTAGTCCTGAAAGGGAAATCACCTCAGGAGTTTGGCAGAGCTGCTGGCTTGGTTTGGGATGCTCCTTGTGTAGCTCCTCTGGCCTGGAGGGTGCCGTGGTGGCGGCCAGAGCACAAAGAGAAAACGGGTTCCTCTGTGCCTGGGTGGCTGGCACCAGCCGCAGGGAAGTCCTGACCACTTGAGGTCCTCTCAGAGAGGCTGTTTCTTGCTTCTGCCACATGCACGCCTAGGTCTTGGGTGGCTGTTTCATCTACCCCTAAGGCCAAGCTCAGGGCTGCACCCTTTCTCTTCTCCTATCCCTCGTCTCCTCTAGGCAGAGCTTTTATCACTGTGTTTTCTCCCATACTTAACCCAGCAGCTGTTAGCCAGCCTAAGGGCACTCGGACACGAATGCAAGGAGCAGTTGGGAGCTGAGGTGGCACCTCAAGGACCCTGGCGCTCCAAGAGGAGCTCTGCCCGCAGGCTCGCGCTGAGCACAGGCGCACTCCTCGCCCCAGCAAGCAAAAGCCTCAAAAGTGTCGTTTCCATTTGAATTCTTTGTCACCATCCAGGATACGTGGAAGCAGCATCTCATGTGATCAGTGGCAAAGGCTCCACAGAAGCCCAGACATCACAGGAAGAACATCCAGGGCGCTGTCGGGGGGTGCACACCAGTCCCCTTGGCTTGCAGACACTCCCCGCAGCAGGAGGCTGACCCCGGCTTATCCGTCTCAGGTCAGTTCCAAGCCGGGTACTCCTGTCCATGGAACAGCCAGCGGATGCTGCAAGAGCAGCACTAGCATCTCCCCTCTCTGCAGCCCCGGGCTACTAGGCCATGTTGCCCAAAAGCACAGGGTCCTGACCCAAAGCATTGAGTCCCAGCTGGAGCAAGTCCAGGACTGAGTCTAAAACCAGCCCTGCTTCCCAGCTCACTGTGGACCCGCATCAAGGTAATTACGGTGGAGGAATGAATACAGGCTCGATAACGCTGGGAACAACGCCTGGCTACCAGCCCCTCATCACTAGTAGGGCGAAACTGCCCCATGCTCAAGCAGGGAGAGGCGGGGGAGGTCCCTGAGTTTTGCTGATAAGCTGCTGTATTTCAGTCGAGGAGCACGTCCACGTGATTTGCTGCTGGGAGCAGGGCGCAGCTCGAGTTCCAGCCAGAGCGGCGGCTGCATGCCTGCCTGGGGAGCAGCCCGGGGAGCATCCCGGGGAGCATCCCGAGGGAGCAGCCTGGGGGAGCAGCCCGGGGAGCATCCTGAGGGCTGCGCAGCAGCCCAGGCCCTAACGAGCACATCCCGATTCCTGTGCAGCGGTTAAGGCGTTCAAAGGAGGTGATTAAGAAGACAAGGTCAATAGCCAGTGGTCAGCATCTGATTACCCCGTAGTGCTTTTCTCTGCAAATAACATCCCAGCAGAGCTGGCTGGGAGGATGACCTGGCCCAGGGCGCGCAGCACCAGCAGCATCTCCCTCTGGGTTGCTCAGCAAGAGATGGTGCCAGGTGATCCCGGCCTGGGGCATCTCCAGGTCAACCTGTACTATTTTGCCATCGAGTGACATAAGTGGGACAGGCCATGTGGCTCAGCTTGTGCTCAGCAGCACCTCACCACCCGTGAGCTGCTGCTCCACCTGCCCAGTTGCCCCATCTATGAAGCCAGGGCAATGCTGTGCCAGCCTGGGCGAGCAGCACAGGCAGCCCGTGGGGCAGTACGGTGCTGGGAGGACTAGGATCCTCGAGGAGCAGAGGTGCCTGCATAAGACGTGTCCTTGTTCAGCTGGCATGGAAACAGCACACCAAGGATGCGGATTTTCCTTGGAAATTGGGAAATCCAAATTCCCTTGGAAATCCCTTGCGGATTTCCCTCCTCTGCTTGTGTTAGATACACAGCATTAGTTCCTTAACCATCATGCACCCCTTGGACGGAGCTGTTCTGCTGTTTGACAGCTCTCTCGGTGTTTGGCTGGTGCTTCTGGCCAAGGTAGGCATGGACAAGCTACCTGCAGATCCCTCTGGGCTAGCATGGGGTTGCTACAACACTCTTCCTCTCCTCTTGGTTTTGATGCTTCAAACCAAAGCTCAGGTTGTGTTGTAGCTATACTAGGCACCCACATGGTTTCCATTCATTCATCTTCTTGGAACCTGCAAAGAAAATGGTAGGGTGGAAATTTGAGACATTTGCCTCTCAGGTTCTACGCACTGCCCTGCTAACCTCCTCTTCCTCCTCCTCTACACCCCAAAGCGAGTACAGCGTTTTGCAGCAGACCCAGCCAACAGGCCACAATCCCAAGGGCTGCATGAAGTGAGCAGGGCTGTGGCTAGACAAGACCTGAGTGGAAGAGGGAGCTGAGCCCTGGGCCACCGCTGAGCCTGGCCAGCCACAGCTTCTGTGTGGCTACCCTTGTCCTGTTCCTGGCGGCCTCCTGAGCCTGAAGGGAGATTCTGCAGGCAGGCCAGGGTGGCAGGTCTGCTATGGATAGTCGCTTCCCAAAGCCCAGCAACACCTGCCTAGCCAGGCGGCAGGAGGAACCCTCACTGGTGCTTCCTTAGCCTCATCTCTTCTCCCTTCCCTGACAAGCTCAGAAGTGCAGTCAAGGTGGCAAATTAGCACCAGAGCCTCATTAACCGGCAGGCAGGAGCCCTCCCCTGCTGTTAGGGCTGTCGTCAGCCGCTTCAGCACATTCGCAGTTTCTCTCAGTTTCGTTCTATTTTCTCCCTTTTCCGATGATGGGCTGGGTTTTTCCTCCCTGCTCCATCTCTTCTGCCGCCTCTTTCAAAGCTGTTGAGGGCTCTCATCCGCCCACGCCTCGCTCCCTGGGGTTCCCTCTATGGAGAGGACCTACAGTGCCTGCAGTAAATGGCCGCTTCTTGGGGAGCACGGGGGACAATTAAGGGGCTCTCAAATCGCTGGTGACCTCAGCCACTTCCTCCCCGCTGCTCCATCAGCGCATCCCACTGGCAGCGCTCAGGAACGGAGAGGGGCTGTAAAGGGCAGGTGGGAGAGGGCAACAACGGCAGCAGGGCAGGAGGCGACGGCTCCAACACGGAGAGCTCACAGCCGGCGGCAGTGTGCAGGAAAGGTTCCAGTTGTGCAGGGAAGGTCCCAGCCGTGCAGAGAAGGTCCCAGCTGTGCCAGGAAGGTACCCCAGTTGTGCAGGGAAAGTCCCTCCCATCCCTCCTGTTCCTCCCCAGGAGGCCAGTGCAGACCAGAGCCAAGGGAGAACTACAGGATCACCCGGCTGGTGGGGATCTTGCGGGGTCTCCAGTCCAGCCCCTTGTCCAAAACAGCTCCAGGCTCACACTGTCATTGAGGACTTTATCTAGTCAGGTCTGGAAATCCTCTAAGGACAGACACAGCACAACTACCCTCTTGAGCATCTGAAAAATTTCCTCCTCATATGCAAGCTAAACATCTCCTTTTTTGCAATTTATGCCCAATCTCTCATTCTCCCGCTGCAAGGGGATAAGCTCCACGCCCTGGACACCCCTCCTGCAGAGCAGGGACCATCTCTCCCGATCTCCTGGCCCGTTCCTGCGGTGCAGGACGCGGCTGGCCCTTGCTGCTGCCAGCCTTCCCCGTGGTGCCAGCGCTTGCTCCCCTGGGCAGGACGTGGCACCTGGGCTCCCCTGCTCTCCCCCTCATCAGAGCCCCAGTTCTGCATGAGCAAAGACTGAACATCACCCTCATGCCCCCGTGCCCAGGCCCCTCCAAGCCCTCCTTGCCAAGCGCCGAGGAGCCGGAGAGGAAGAGGAGGGCTGAGGCAGCGGTGCGGCACGGAGCGGCTCCCGCTCCAAGGTGAAGGCGCCGGCAGCCGCCTGTCAGCTCAGTCCGCACGGAGCCCGTCACGATTTCCCCACCAGCATCGGGAAAACCTCCACTTAACAAGCTTGTCCAAACAATTCGCTCTTTAATTCCGGCCCGACAGGCAGGACGGGGAGCGCAGGGCCCCGGGCCCGTGGGCAGCGCTACTGTCACTCCCGAGGAGCAGCTTGTGCCCCGTGCCCCGTGCCGGCGCCGGGAGCCGATGCCGCCGCGCGGGGCTTCCCTCCCCTCCCCGTGCTCCCCAGCCAGGTGCGCGCATCGCCGCTCGCACAGGGGCAGCAGGCACCGTGCGCGCGTCACCCCTGCCCCGTGCCTGCCCACGCGCTCCAGGGCTTCTCTGGCCACCCAGCCGCTTGCCAAGCTGAAAAATTTACTTCCTTATGGTTACATAAGCTCCTTTGGGGGGACAGAGGATTCAGCCAGTCGCTTCAAAGGCGGCGAGGCTGCCAGGATGAAATAATAATGGTGGCGCTACATGGAAACCCAATTAAAGGGAGAGGGCGGCGAGGGCAGGGACGTGCGGCAGCTCCCGGCGGGGCCGGTCCCGGCTCCCGCTGTCCCTGCAAGGGTGACAGGCAGCCCATGGGGAGCCGACCCTCCCAGCCTGGGTGCCCCAGGAGCAACTGGAAAGGGAGGGATCCTCCAGGCTTCCAGACTTCCCTATGGAAAACACATGGTTTGGCCTTCCAACTGCCCAAGCATCAGGGTCTCCTCCCTGCTCTGAGTCTCCCCGCATCCATCCCTTGCCTCTGCACAACATAATGCTCCTTCTCCTCACTGCTTACCCAGAGCAGGGCCAGAGCAGAGCCCACGCCAGCAGCACCGGCTTCCCCAGGGCCTCGGAGCTGCTGCCTGGCTCCGGCCGGGCCGGACACAGCCGTGCGCTCCGCTCCGACGGCGGCACGCGGAGGCCAACCCGCTAAAGCGAGCAGCGGAGCAGGGTTAGCCTATCTATCTGCTCCCAGCGCGAAGGTTTGCTTGGGTTTTGTTTTGGCCCTTTACAGCATCCGGCCAACCCCATATTGCAGAAGTGGGGTTCTCCCGCACGGCGAGCCGCTCCGCTTCCAAAGCAGCCGCGCTCACGCAGCACCTGCGCCAGTGCCATCTCCGCTGCCTTGTCACTTCTCAGTCCCCTAATGATCCCCAGGGAGCTGGTCCCGCCGCCTCCTTTAGCCATGAAGAGAAAATGCAGAGGGAGACGTCAGGGATGTCCTGCCTTCCCTTCCCACGGACACGGGAAACCTCCTCTCACCACGCACAACCTCCAAGGGACCAGGAAAACTCTCCCAGGACACAATTTATGCCACCTTCTGGGCTAGGGGGCTGACGTCCTTCCACAGAAGTCTGCCAGAGGGGACAGTGGTGGTGCCCTCCTCTGCTCACGCAGGATGGAAGGGTGGAAGCCCCACGATGGGGAGCCCTTACGCGCCCCGCTGCCGTGTCTCCGAGATGGATGGGATGTCTCCAAGACGTTCCTCATCCAGCTCTGCCTCCTGCCTCAGAGATGAGCTGCAGAGCATGGGACCTGAAGGAGCAAAGGGTCTTGTGGATCTATTTCCCCACCTGCAGCCCCTTTTTATCCCTGGGACCGTGACAGGAAAATGCCTGCACAGCAGAGGATTTACCTCCCCTGTCCTCCACACAGGCACACATTGTTTCTCCACACTCATTCCTGAGAGCGGTTGTTTTACTGACAGAACGGTACAAAAATACAGTGTATAAAACATCCTGGGCAGGCAGTGTCCAGAAAGCCTGTAAAATACCATAAGGAGGCAGCTGGGAGAAGAGAGCTGCTCGGGCTGGGACTGCCCAAGCTGGCCACCCCCCATTCCCCATAAATCAGGGGCTCCCCTGAAGCTCATGAAACACAGTTAGAAAGAGATTTCCTTCTCTTCTGGGAATCGGTGCCGCTGTTCGGAGCAGTGCTCTCCGAAACGTTCCTGGGGGAACAGACGCAGTGATTACCCAAATTAGTTTCTAATAGCTTTTATCTCCTAATTTCTACTTTGTCAAGTGCTAAAATCCATTAATAATCAAGAGACCATGTGGAAACACATTTAACATCCCAGCTGCCAAGAGTGCCAAGAGCTCCCACCCCATCACACACAAGCAAAGCTGAGGGGAAGGGAAAAGAAATGGAAGATTATTGTTATTATTATTTTAATCTTAAACCTAGCACTCCAGGTAACCCACTGCTGGTGGGTGTGCTGAGTAGCGGAACGATGGGCCGGATCCGCAGCCCACTCCAAAGCGCCGCAGCCCACTCCGCTTTGCTCCCAGGACCTACTTCACCTGAAACAGCCGAGTCTGGAGAGCAAGCGCCTCGCTGTGGCACAGCCCCCTGCAAAGAGCCCTGCGCAGGCTCTAAACCACAGGCACCAGCTCCCAGAGAGCAGGAGGGGCAATGCAGCCGCCTGCCTTTCCTCCCCTAAGGGCTCTCCCTGCCGAAACCCTGCAGCCCTTCCCTCCCCTCCCTCCTCTGCTCCTTGGCTTATTTATTTCTTGTCATCCTCTCGCAGAGCATTACTTGGCCCTCCAACCGACCCGGGTCATCTTTCTCCCTGCTCAGGTTTGATTTGCACCAGCAGCGGCCCCGGCGGGAGCCGAGGACGAAGGCTGCCCGCGCACACACGTGTGCCGCGCTCCCACCGCCGCGCCCCGGCCCTCCTCACCACCTCCGACGGGCTGTTGGAGCACTGCAATAGCCTTCTAATAAACTATTGCATTGCCACAGCCCCTGTGGAGGTGGCTGGGGCTGCAGAGCAAGCCCCTCGGAGATGTGCACAGGCACCGTGCCGCCCGCGCCGGGCTCTCCAGGGGCGCCCGCACGGGGCCCTTGCAAACCCTTCCCAGCAGCAGCATTGGGAAGGGAGCAAAATAAAATCCCGCCTCAAAAGCAGCGGCTGTTGCCCTGGCAACCAAGGAGGTGGGTGCCTGGAGTGGCCAGCGCAGCAGTGCCAGGAGAGCTGCCGCCCGAGGCTGCCGGAGGGACACGGCCCCGCGGGGCACCGGCGGGAGCGCGGCGGGACCGGGACACAGCCCCGGCCCATGGTGCTGCTGCCGCTCCAGTTGATGGTGCTGCTGCCACCCCAGCCCATGGTGCCGCTGCTGCCCCAGCCAATGGTGCCCGGCACCAGAGCAGGCTGCTGATCGCGCAGCACTGGGACTGGTGCTCGCCAAGCCCTGCGGCCCAGGCTGCAGAGCCCACCCGTGCGCCCTGCATCAAGGAGGACCTGGGGCAACATCACTTAAAAAAATACTCCTGCCAAACACAGCCCAGCTAAGGCTGCAATTTGCCCAAAGACACAAAGAAAACTACTTCGTCTTTGCACTTTATTAACTGATTCCCCAGTGGCCCAGCAATGCAGCCTAGCAAAGCTGGTGTCCTCACAGAGCCTGAAACAACTGATCTCCATGCAACTGAGAGTCTGCGCGAGATGAGCTGTCCACAAACAAAATCTGTCCTCGTTTCCTACCAATCTGACTAGCTCTCGTTGCACAGACAAGCAGGGTAATGGTGTTGCACCATGTTGCTCACCTTGGCGCCAACCAAGTTGGTGTCAGGACATGGATCCTTCAGTGAGCGACTCTCTGAGAACTCAGCATGCGGCATCACATCCACTGCAGCTTGTCTTGATTTTGTTTCTTCTCCCATTCTCGGAGAGGCCCAAAGTCCTGTGGAAGCCCTATGGAGGCTGTCTACGGAAGGCTGCTCCAGGGGATCGGCCCTATATAAAAGACATTGAGTCTCTGCAGGGAGGGGAGGAGAGCGAGGGGTTTAAGTAAGGTCACAAAAAGAGAAATATCCACACACATTCAGTACATAAAACTACAGTCTGTTTCCCCTCTAATTGGTAATAAATGTAAATGTTTAGTTATGCCTGGCTTGGGAGCTATGAAAAACACATCTGTCTGGCTGTTTTTTCTGCCTGCCATCTGCAGCTTGGAGGAGAGGAGGAGGCGTGTGCGCCCGTGCACACACCTGAGCGGGCGACAGCAGCGCTCGCGAGCGGGAGCGGGGCGAGTGGGCAGAGACCCGCAAGGAGCAGAGCTGCGGAGAAGTCAGTGCAGGGAAGCAGGGAAAAAAAGCAGCCGAGCTGCAGGAGGTCTCCTCCTGGCCATTAATTACCACCAACCAGCAGCTCTGAGCTGATGGAAAGCAGAGCTGTGCACACGCACCGCCGCCCTCACCCAGCACAGAGAGCTCGTGGCTGAAAGAGTCAAAGCAGAGTGGCTGGAGCGGAGGAAATATCCTTTCCCTGGGCGGAAAACACCTCTCCGCTAGTCCCAGAGCTGCCTTCGGTTCCTTGGCACTGGACCTGCAGCGCACTCCAGAGAATGAGAAGTGGGAACGAAATCACGGGCCCAAGAAGTGAATGCAACCACTTCTCAGCGTGGCAGACCTTCTCGCCTCCTGGCCCCTGGCGCTGGGAGGAGCAGGGAGGGCTGAGAAGCTGAAGCTCCAAGAGAAGGGGGCTGCAGGCAGGGTAAGCACGGGGAGGCTCCCATTGCCTCCAACCAGGGGCTGCTCCCAAATGACGCTCTGTCCTTCACCCAGCAGCTGCCCCACGTCACTGTCAACCCCACCGTCACTACCTGTGTGAGCCCCCAGGACACCCCACAGCCTTCCTCCTCCTCCTCCTCCTCCTCCTCAGGCCTCTTCTACTCTTATTTTGACATCACCGCCTCTTACTTTGAAGCAGGTTGTTCTTGGAGAGCGAGCTTCCTTCTCTAGATGGTCTCCAAAGCGCCCGAGAGTCTGTGGCTCTTCCCTCCCTCTGCCTTGATCAAGGCTGAAGCCTGAAATCCAAGCGCATTGATCAAAGCAGTTGCTTTGGTGAGATTTACTGGCAAGCAAAAGCAACAGTTGTTGTGAAGCCGTTCCAGGGGCCCGGAGGTGCTCGCTGGGAACAACATGGTAGATGTTTGCGTGAAGAAAGCTGCTCCACCGCTGTGCAGGTGGGAGGTGGGAAGGACTTTGCAGCGGGCAGAGCAACAAACCAAAGGGATTCTCACTGATCTGCGAGGCTGCAGACTGTGACAGGCAGGAGGAATCCTGCCTGCTCCTCAAAAGCGTGGGATTGATTAGCAGTCAGGGATCCTGCTTTTGAGCTCCTCGGGAAGGATCCAGCTCTACGTATGAGCACAACGGAGATGAGTGGCGCAGTGGGACCTGTCCAAGGTCTATTGCCTTGAGACAGACCCTCCTGTTACTAGAGGGCAGCTCTCAACCAGCAGCCTGGCTTCTGGACGNAAACACATCTGTCTGGCTGTTTTTTCTGCCTGCCATCTGCAGCTTGGAGGAGAGGAGGAGGCGTGTGCGCCCGTGCACACACCTGAGCGGGCGACAGCAGCGCTCGCGAGCGGGAGCGGGGCGAGTGGGCAGAGACCCGCAAGGAGCAGAGCTGCGGAGAAGTCAGTGCAGGGAAGCAGGGAAAAAAAGCAGCCGAGCTGCAGGAGGTCTCCTCCTGGCCATTAATTACCACCAACCAGCAGCTCTGAGCTGATGGAAAGCAGAGCTGTGCACACGCACCGCCGCCCTCACCCAGCACAGAGAGCTCGTGGCTGAAAGAGTCAAAGCAGAGTGGCTGGAGCGGAGGAAATATCCTTTCCCTGGGCGGAAAACACCTCTCCGCTAGTCCCAGAGCTGCCTTCGGTTCCTTGGCACTGGACCTGCAGCGCACTCCAGAGAATGAGAAGTGGGAACGAAATCACGGGCCCAAGAAGTGAATGCAACCACTTCTCAGCGTGGCAGACCTTCTCGCCTCCTGGCCCCTGGCGCTGGGAGGAGCAGGGAGGGCTGAGAAGCTGAAGCTCCAAGAGAAGGGGGCTGCAGGCAGGGTAAGCACGGGGAGGCTCCCATTGCCTCCAACCAGGGGCTGCTCCCAAATGACGCTCTGTCCTTCACCCAGCAGCTGCCCCACGTCACTGTCAACCCCACCGTCACTACCTGTGTGAGCCCCCAGGACACCCCACAGCCTTCCTCCTCCTCCTCCTCCTCCTCCTCAGGCCTCTTCTACTCTTATTTTGACATCACCGCCTCTTACTTTGAAGCAGGTTGTTCTTGGAGAGCGAGCTTCCTTCTCTAGATGGTCTCCAAAGCGCCCGAGAGTCTGTGGCTCTTCCCTCCCTCTGCCTTGATCAAGGCTGAAGCCTGAAATCCAAGCGCATTGATCAAAGCAGTTGCTTTGGTGAGATTTACTGGCAAGCAAAAGCAACAGTTGTTGTGAAGCCGTTCCAGGGGCCCGGAGGTGCTCGCTGGGAACAACATGGTAGATGTTTGCGTGAAGAAAGCTGCTCCACCGCTGTGCAGGTGGGAGGTGGGAAGGACTTTGCAGCGGGCAGAGCAACAAACCAAAGGGATTCTCACTGATCTGCGAGGCTGCAGACTGTGACAGGCAGGAGGAATCCTGCCTGCTCCTCAAAAGCGTGGGATTGATTAGCAGTCAGGGATCCTGCTTTTGAGCTCCTCGGGAAGGATCCAGCTCTACGTATGAGCACAACGGAGATGAGTGGCGCAGTGGGACCTGTCCAAGGTCTATTGCCTTGAGACAGACCCTCCTGTTACTAGAGGGCAGCTCTCCACCAGCAGCCTGGTTTCTGGACGAGCTGTGGACCTGCTAGCCCAGCTAGCAGCCCCCTGGATCCATGCTGAGCTGCGGGGCTTGCTGCCAGCTACTCGTGCCAAGGGGAAAGTGGAGACAGGAGAGCAGGCAGCCAGATGGTATCTTCTCACAAAAATAAATAAATACATAAATAATCCCTCCAGGAATCAAAACGGTTCATCTGGACACCGGGCCAAAGCTAGAGCTAGAACTAGACAGTTTGAGCTGGCGGGTGCCCAGAGGTGGGACAAGCTCATCCCCAGGCTAGGTGGGCACAGCAGAGTCAGCAGGAAGGGTAAAACCACCTGCAAGGATTTGCAGGCACACACAGCAGAAGGGGAGCAGGTCCCATCACTAGTTCCTTCTCTAGAGCATCCAGCTGGCATCACACTTACTGACTGCCATGCCCCTCAGACCCAGATGGCTGCAGCCCCACTTCAAGGGCCTGAGAAAGGGAGAAAAAAAAGCAAGGACATGGGGTCAAGGTGCGGAGAAGGCAGAAGACCCTCGTCTGGTGCAACTCGGCCAAGCCCAACTGCAGCCCATCAAAGCAGGAGGCGCTGCCCCTGCTTCCCCAGTAGCAGATACGGTCTTCAGAGCACTGCCAGCCTCCCCAGGGATCACGCACCCCTCCCGTCCCCCCACAGGGACACCAAGGGTGCCTGTCCCTGCCTGACCCTGCGCTTGGCACAGACCTGCTCCCTCCGCGCTGCCCCACTCCCCCGCTCAGCGCATCCCCACCTCCCACAGCCGGTGATCCAGGATCTCGAGGGCCAGGCCATCTGCTCATGCAATTCCCCAGCTACACCCAAGAGACCTTCACCAGCCTCAAGCCTGGCCCTCGAGGTGCCTGTCTCACGACGAGGGGCAGATGCTGCTGGGGCGGGAGGAAAGGCCAGCAGTGACATTTGCACAATACTTCTGGCAGCCTCTAGGCAGCCGCACCAGCTGGCTTGGAGCACTTTTCATCTAATTCAATGAAAATGAGATGTTCAAGTGAATGAAGATAATTTAATAATGAATAGCTCCAACTTATCGGAGAAGCTCTCCATTCCTGCCTGACAGTCGCTGCCTCTAAGTGTGATTTAACATGGGAATCACCGTCACTCAGCCCTGTGGTTTTGAAATCAGCACTTGGTTACACAGGGAAAAGCCTCTGCACCCTTCTAAAAGCTAGGGCAATTTTTCAAGATGAGTGGAAGCTGGATGGTGTTTAAAGGAAAGAATTTAAAAAAAAAAAAAAAAAAGAGGGGGAAGGGGAACAGCAAACCAACACATCTTTAGAGGAGAAATGTAATTAAAAATGAAAGCCAGCTTGAAGACTGCTGTAACTCATCATGAGCAGCAGTGAGAGCTGAAAGCAAAAGAGATCTTGTTTGAGGCTGTAAAAGCAGAGGGGTCCTGAGACTGCAATAAACCAGAAGATCTGCTTGGGGGCACCTAAATAAGAACCCAGCAGGAGGCTTCAGCGCATCGAGGAGCACCGCTGGTTCCTGCCAGCTGTGCTGGGCACCGCTTGCCTTGCGTGCCATGTGCCCAGCACACTCCTGATGG
>VZSG01000893.1:37568-120196 GCA_013398315.1 Nothoprocta pentlandii
GTGCGTGGAACTTCTGCCACGGACAGACACACTGCCCCACAGTACATGCAAATTTGACCTAGCTAATTGAAAGGTGAGATGGTCATCCTGGGCCTTTCCTGCAAGCGCAGAGGGCTGGGCATCAATCTGCACTTTAAAGGTTATTAGCGACATGATTAATACTCCTCTTCCTCACGGCAAGGTGCCTCTCACTACTCTCCTCTGCCTTGTGAGGAGTACTCTCCTCTGCCTCTCCTCTGCTGCCTTGTGAGGGTCGTAATCGGGCACCCAGTCATGGGGCTGCCCTAGAAATGATGCCATTCATTCCAAGTGAAAACCCAGCGGCGTCACTAGGGCATGTGGGCCTCTCCGCCCTGCACGTCCCCAGCCACGGCTGCGGAGGAGACAGAAAGGAAGCTCCAGGCCTGCTCTAAATACACATATATGGGCAAAAAGCCCTTCTTATCTGTGACACTAAGAGATGCTAGAGAAATAGGCTTGTTATCCCGCAAGTAAATCCTGTGGCGTTCCAGGGATAGACACGCATCCCTGCCTTGCTTGCAGGGAGCGGAAGGGCTCCCTGCAGAGGGAGAGCAGGAGGAGGGCAAACAAAAGCACTGCAATTTAGCAAGTGCCAGCACACACCCCATGGCCACCCTATACACTGGGGATGCACGAACACGGCAGCTCCTCTCCTCACGGAAAAGACACCATGCTGAGGTACCAGGCTGAGGTGGCATCACTGCCTCAACAAAAACCACCACGGCCCCTCGCTTGCATCTGCCATCACTGCAGCGGCACACACAGGAGGTGGGAGCAATTAGCACCTGGAGTCTAGATTGAGGACAACGTGCTGCAATTATTACCTTAATAGCATTTCAAGACGGCCAGCTTGAAGCAAAGCCGGTGTTGCATGTGTTTAATAAGCATATCCTCAAATGCAGCATTTGCACCAGTGTGGCCTTAGGAAGGATTACAGTAGATTTGCTTCGCCTTACATGGGATATTTCAGATGCAACAGGAAGCAGGATGAGCCCGAGATAGCTAAGCTCTCGGATGGTGGCAGCAGCCTGTAGAGCCACCTCCCGCCTCACATTAAGCAGGAGGTTACAAGCTCTCCCGCGTGGCGAGCCGGCTGCGCGGGGGCCAAGCTCCACCGGGGCCGAGCTCTGGCTGCTTGCGTCGCTCCCGCTCCCGTTCCCGCTCCCGGTGGCAGCCGGCAGCTCCCTGGTGCCTGCGAGCCCCGCGGCCCCTTCGCCGTCCCCGGCCCTGGCGGCTCCAGCTGCGCAGCCCCCACTGCCCCAGGAGCCAGCTCAGCCTCCTGGTAAAGCAGCCTGAGTCCCGCGCCCGCTCCGCAGGCTGCAGCGGGAGCGGAGCTGGATATGGCCCTGGCAGCGCTGATGGGGCTCGGGGAGCGCTGCTCCGCTCCCTGCTCGCTCCAGTGAGTGCCTGCTCCCCTCCTGCACAGGCCCCACGCGACGGCAAGCCCGGGCTCCCAGCAGCAACCGCGCTCGTCACGGCTCGCGCTGCCCTCCGCTGTGCAAGGACGTGAGGGCAAGGAGGCAACGGCATTGCAACCGGCTCCGCTGCTTAGTGCATTAACGGGCACATAAACTGAGAGAAAACACATGATCAAGAGACAGCTCAGGGAGTATCCGGCACATCGTTAGCACTGGGACCCACTGCCACGAGACACTGGAGAGCTCAAGGAGCTTTCCAGGTTTGCAGAAAGGCTAGACCTTTATAAACAGATGAAGAACCAAGGTTAACCTCAGTGAAGGACTGCAAAAAGGGATGAGAGGGTTGGAAGAGAGAGATGCACTCAAATTTCCATAGTTATTCGTGCAGAAGGTGCCAGTCAGCAACAGAACAGACAGAACAGCCTGCCCAATGCCCCCAGCCAGCCAGTCCATCCTTATGTAATGTCCTGTATGAGGAGCCCTTGTGCCCACGTGCTGCCGTGGTGAGGGTCTTACAAATACTGCTCCTCAGCCTAATGCATGCACTGGTTTTTGCTCAGCTTTTGAACCAGCGGGTTGCTAATTAATGCATCGCTGAAATTATGTTTGGGGGCTACTAAGGTTTATTGGGTAGAAAATTATTTCAAATACAGCGAAGAGGCAGTAAAGATTGGAAATATGTTTTCAAGTATGAGCCTAATTGCTACAGGGAATCCCTCTGGGATCCATTTGGAGCCCTTGCGTTTTTATTTCCTTCCTCTGCTAACGACGCGGCCAGGGCTCGCGGCGCAGCGGGCGCCCGTCCGCGTGCGGATGCTGCTGCTCCCGTGTGGCAGTCCCGCGGTTCCGCGTCCTGCCCTTGGGACATCCCTGCGGAAGCGGCCTGGGCACCCCTGGACACCTGCAGCCTGGTGACCACGCTCAGGCCAGCTCTGGCCTCATCTGTGGTAGCATCTCAGGACTTTGTTGTTGCCTCTCCAAAGTACCTGTGTGAGAAGAGCTGTCCTTCCTCAAGATGACATCCTGCTGGCCTCCAGTCGTCCCATTAGGATGGAATAAGTCCTTATTTGCAGGGAGCTTGACCCATCTCACAGGCAGGGTCACTTGATTAAGGAAAAAGAAAAGGGTCAGACCTCCCAAGCCTGGGCGCAGCAGCGAACACGTGAGAAATGGTTGCCTTGAGGAGCATCCCGTGAGGACAGTGCAAAGCCCGGGGCCGCGAGCACGCTTCTTCCTGGCTCGCGGCCCCGCTGGGGCCGACCCCAAACCCGCAGGCACGGAGGGCACACGCCGCCTCCCGGGGCGCTCCGCACGCCTAAGTGCTTTGCTGGACCCGGGCCCAATGAACGAAGGTGTCTGAACGGCACAGATGGGATTTTCTTCCTTTGTTTTTGCCCTGACAGCGCCCTCTTAAATGTAAATAACTGCACATTGATGACCTGAATTAAGGGCTTGCCTGGAAAGACATGGAGAACAGCTTCCTTCACAAGAATCATCCTTGCTCCGACTCAGGCTGTTGACTCAGAGGACATTAGACTGTCTTATTGTCTATCTGTAGCCACAGTCTTACCCTGTTTTATATTTCTTCCCCAAGAAGAAGCATCTAGTCTAGCACTAGTCTACAGAGACCTGTTCCCCACTCAAGGATTAAGATCCTCATGGCCACAGGGCAACAGGCTGGCAGGCCCAGCAGTCCGCAGTCACTTGGGAATCTGTTTTCCCCTCTCCTCACAGAAGGGCTTTCCTGAAGACTGGGACCAGAAAAGCCATAGCTCACTGCCCCCAACAACCGCCTTTTTTATTTTTTTTAAAGCAATGCAGAGGGAAAGAGGTCACCTTGTCCACCCACTGTGCCAAGCTGCATCTCCAGTGCTTACCGCTCATTCCTGGTTCCATCCACAGAACAACTGGAGGATGAAACCAAAACCCCGGGGTGGTTTCTTCCACTTCCTACCTCCAGGGCCACCCAGCCTACCTGGGCATGGGTTTAAAGTAAAGTCAGGTCCTCGCTAAGTGGACATGCAGCTACCAACACCAGCATCATTAGCCCCAGAGACACTCCTACCGTTCCTGGCACTGCAAGGGACCATGCACTTTTAAAAGCACAGTCTGGTTTCAAGTCACATCTTCACCTGAGAAAGCCTTCTGGTGTTAAAGCACAGCTCTGTCCAACTGCTGCCACTGTCCTGCCTCATTGCTGGAAGGAAGGGGTTGATTTCCACATTCAAGGGAAAGTTTAGACTCACACGTTGCAATTAGAGTGGATTATAAAGCTTTTCTTTAAGCTTGCCCTAAAGGAGGAGCCTGTGGTTTTTCCAGGTCCCCGGAGAAGCTGCATCAAACAGCCTCCTCTTTCCTCCTCGGCGCCAGGCCGGCTGGGAGCCACGTCCTCCTGTCTCCGCTCCTCGGAATGCCGATGCCGGCGGCTCTGCGGGCGCCTCGGTGCCGCCTTGCCCACGTCCTGGTGTCCCGGCGGCGGCGTGCGGAGCCCTCGGCCGCCCTCGGGGACCTCTCTCCTCCACGAGCCTGGCCGGCGAGCCCGGCCTGCACTCATCACCCTTCTCACGCCGGTGCCACCACGGCTCAGGTTCACTCGCATTGATGGCAGGATCCAACCCCTGCCAAACTGGCAGGCCACGTGTACAAGAAGGATGTCTTTAAAGACGAGAACAAAGCAAAAGGACCTATCTCACCATGAATGTGGCACCTCATGCCAGCCACTATCCCCTCGATGAAACCTGCTCTGAAATCCTCCAGCCTCCAGGTGCCACCACAGAAATCTACACAGAACTAACTGCCCCAAGTGACCCCATTAAATGGGCGGCCTCTGTAAAGGCACCACCTTGGCGATGTGCTCCGAGTCCTCAGCCCTGCTCACTCTCACCATCAATGCCCCCTGAAGCCAACACCAGTACAGCCCGGGCTGACACCCGTGGGGCACAGGCAGACCCCAAGACTTTGGCAGCTCCTGCTCAAGAGCAAGGGCTCTACGGGAATGTTCCGGAGCCAGCTCCCAGGTTAGGGGAGTGAGCTGGCGGGACTGCTGCAGGCTCAGCCTCTCCTCCACGCCGGCATTTCTGCTGCACCAAAGGAGCTGGAGACACGGCGATGCCCTCATGCTCTGCAGAAGGAGCCCAGCACCCCGCAACAAAATGCAGCTCCAGAAACCACATTAAGGGCTGCCATCGGACAAATTTCCAAGGGCCTTGCAGCAGCAAGGGAGCTATTTTAGAAAATTCTGTGAGGTCTGAGAAAGGATCCAGGGAGCAGAAGACAAACAAAGCCCAGGGCTCTCCATCAGCTGATGGGGGAGATTTCTGCCAGCCCCCAGATGGGTCTCCAGCTGTAACCCCTCTCCAGGGCCTCAGGGAGAGAGGAGGAGCATCAACCCCAAAGGCAACATCAGTGGAGAAGAGAACCCCCTCCTATCCCCACACAAGAGACAGCTGAGGCCCCGGAACAGGGGACTAAAATAAGAAAAAAAAGGGCACTAGGAAAGATTAGTCCAGTTTTAGTACAATAGAAAATACCCACGGACGCTCCTCTCTGGCAAGACTCTGAATGAATAAAGACCTTTGAGAACTACCTTCAAACAGTGGATGTCCCTTCCCACACACCACCCCCTCCAAAGACCATTCCAGAATTGCCTCCCTCAAGCCTCAGGAACTGCTCCTGAAAATCCAGCTGAAATTTATTTACAACCAGCTTACAACACAGGGATCTTTCTTTAAAAGGATCCTTACAAGGCCGGCAGCTTTGACAACGGGATGTCTTTTAAACCCTCCCGGGGGGGTTAACACTAATCCCATTCAATACACAAACCTGGGATGCAGTTTTGCAGGACATCTCCTTCCTGCAGATTCCTGGGTGAATCAGGTAGGGAGAGTGAGTTTAAAGCCTGACCCAAAGCCCTCACCAGTCAAGAAGATATATATATATATAGGCTTCCATGGCTGGAATGCCATAAAGTGTTTATATCCCCTGCGCAGAGGCTATTTTGGGCTTGTCTACCACGGAGTTCAGGCCAGTGGAGAGCAGAACCTGGCCCTTCCCTTGCGCACCAGCAGGCACCAAGGAAGGGGCAATGCACCCACTCGGACACCCCGGCTAGAAGGAGGTCCCTATCACCTACACAGCCTACATGGGAGCCCTCCCAGCCTCTGTGAGGGGGGCTAAAGCTGTTTGTCCAAGTCCTCGCCAGCTGCAAGTGATCTCTACCTCCCACTTTTCTGCCAGTAGGACCATTATGTTTCTATGGCCTTTTGGAAGCTTAAATAAAGAGTCGGAGTGTGTCAAGAGATTTGCAGCCCTCAGAGGCAATGGTGGAGGGAGATGCTATCAATATCCAGCAGTAGGTGCCAAGGGGATGGAAATTGGTGTCAGGCCCCCAGGACCTCCTGGAGATGTTCCCAGAAAGGGGATCTGGCCTCCAGAAGACCACAACCCAAAACCAGCACGACTGAGGCATGTTTGACAAGGCCACGGGAATGCAGGGGTTCCTTATACCCCCGTAAAACTTGAGGATTTAGCTGCTCTGTGATATGGTTGGAACAATTTCCTTGATCTTTTACTATCCTGGTAAATAATTTATTGGACAGCCATTTTTAAAAAATCCCATAAAAGACCCATAAAACATATTTATCACAAAAAAACTCCTCAGCCCCAACCAACAAGCTAAAAACTTGTTCATATACTTCACTGCACATAAACTAACCAATGCCTTGTGACAGCTTTAAGCTTTTTAACAGCTCTCTCCCTGCTGCTCTTTATTTCCCTTTTTCTCTATATGATTTCAAAGAAAAAATAACAACAACAAAAGAAAAAAAGAGAAAAACATAACAAAGAAAGAAAAAAAGAGAAGAGCTTTCTGCTTTTGGACAGATATGGAGAAGTGGGGACTGCCGTTCAGTTTTCCCGACAGCCAATGACTTTATGAAACGATTGGTTCCTCTTTGGCACGAGAGGTCCCACAGAAAGTGATCTGGGGTGGCGACACGGATCCTCCACGGGACCTGTCACAAGGTGTCTGGGGCATTCAAGAGAAGCCACGTTCTGCACCAGGAGACCATCAGCACCCTTCCCGCAGCCTCCGAGCTGTGAGCCGCTCACGGCAACAGCCACTCGCGTCTGATGTATTTCCCACAGGAGTCGGAGGCAGGTTTGCACTCAAGCCTCCTCCCACTTAGGCTCGCTTAAATCAGAACGAATTCCCTTACAGCCTGTGCTGGGCTGTCAACCGCCGAGAACAACGGGGCCATCGCGGGAGAGCAACCTGCAGAAGGAGCCCGGGAGCAGACGGGCCGTCCCGAGCCTGCGCGGACGGCACCGGTGCCGACAGCGGCGCCAGGGCAGCGCGGGGGCCCGTCGTTCCCCGAGGCTCCCAGGACAGACAGGACAGGCGAGCTCCAAGGCCGGACACGTGGGCAGCCAGCGCCCGTTCTGGAGAGGCCTCTTCACGAGGGGCAGCCCCCAGCCCCCCATGGGTGCACGGGCTGGATGGGCGCTTGGCAAGGGGGCCAGCAGCAGCAGCGACCCTGGCCTTCTTGCGGGCAGAGCGTGGGGGGCTCCTTCTTTTCCTGCAAGGAAGATTTGCATAAAGGGAGGACCCAAAATCAGGGATGAGGAATGTCTTCCCACCAAACACACGCAGGCTCCCCATGCACCACAGCTTTCTGTTGCTCCCTTGGACCTTGCAGGACACTAAGAAACCCGGTCGGTGGGAAGAGGCACCACAGCCTAAATCCCAAAGCCAAACACAGCAGAAGCAAAGCCAAACACTGTGCCAAGCAGCCGCAGCCTCCACAGCAGAGCAGCTCATCCCCGCGCTGGGCCTGCAACCCCAGACCTGCACCCCAAAAAGCACTCCGAGGAGGAGGCACCCGCTCCTCCCCGCTCCCCAGCGCCTCCAACACCCTTCTCCTGCTCCACCGTCCAACACAGCAGGGATGTGATCCCTTAAAACACCCCTTCACCACAGGCAGGGGCTGTGCTCCCTGCTTCTGCTCAGCCTCCCCTCAGCCTCCCCAAAGCTTGAGCCACAGCCGCTCTCACACCAGCTGCCCCCCGGCTGGCTCCCTCCAACAGCCCACGATGATCACAGGTCCGCAGCAAGCTCGGCAGTCACCACGGCCACGCAGTGGAGGGAAAGGCTGCGAGAAGAGGAGCAGGGGTCCGAGCTGGGGCTGGGCTGACTGTTTGCTGGGCACCCCTTGCGCCCAGGCTCAGTTTTGAGCTAGTGTGAACGTCGCAAGTGCCTACCAGGGTGAGCGCAGGTCCCGCAGCGAGCGCAGCCCTGGGTGCTGGCCAGCAAGGATAGCACATACAGAGCAGCACAGCAGGCCTGCCGGCTTTCCCTCTGTCCTCATCGACAATGCAAGCATCACCATTACCACTAATGGGAGAAAAAAGAAGAAATATAGAAGTCCTTAAGCCGCAGCACAAATTAAGAATCCCCTGGATTTTTCCAGGGGCAGCGACAAAACGCAGAGCTGCAAACCTGGGCTGACCCCCACGGCCTTCAACGTCTCTCCTAACTGCACGCAGACTGCAGCTCCCTTTGGCTGCTGTTTTCAAGCTCACGGGCATGTCAGTGGTTAACTCTGCTCGCAGATTTAAAAGTCAAACCCTGCCACAGGAAATTAAAAGATAATGCAAGGAATTATTTAAAAAATTAATCTTTATTACTTTCCATTCCTAAGCCGGCAATAAAAAAGTGTGTTCCTCGTGCAGCCTCTATAAAAACTGGTTAAAAAGCAGGAGAAGACAAGAAAGCAAATGCTTAAAAGCCAGAAATACCTTTTCTCAACCGCCACGCCGCTGCCTGCCACCGCGTTTCCTCCACCCAGGCAGCCCCTTCACCCCGCGGGGCAGCAGGTCCCCTTCCGCTGCTCTCCCCTGAATCACCTCTTCCTCCTCATCATCATCTCCCCTCCTTTTGCACCTCCAGGGGAGCAGCCCCCCTGGCCCAGGCCGCAGACCAGAGCGGGGGTTTAATGGCACCTTCCTTGCTCCAGGTGTCTCTGCGCACTGCACACAAGAGGATGGATTGCAGCTCGCTAGGGAAAGGGCAGGAGCATTTGAGAATGACACAAAGCAGCTGCCACGGACACCAGCCATACCCCACAGCACCAGGCCAAGGCTGATGCCAGCAGGAAGCCATGCTGGAGGAGAGGACAAAGATGTTTGGCTCTGCCTGAGCCACAAGGAGTGCTAAAAGGGGCTGAGAAGCAGGAGGCAATGGCAGTGGTTTATTCAGATGCTCCTGCCTCGAGTCCTCTTCAAGCAAGCATAACGGTCCTTGGTTCTAGCTGGTGCTCGAGCCCACGGCGCCAGAGACAGGTTTACAACGCACCCAGCAAGGACCACTCTGCATTACAACAGCAGGCATCAGTCACCTTAGCTCTGATGGCATCAAGAGCCACCGCGGACAGGCAAGAGCGCCCAGCCCAGTAGAGGAAAGACGGAGCCATCGACGGCACCAGCTGCGGCCGCGCTGCAGCGGCAGCCGCACGCGCATCCCGTTCCCCTCCAGCTCCTCCACTGGGGCGGACTCCCTCCCAGAGCTGGAGCGGTGGCAGAGGAGCAGGTCTAGGCCCGGCAATCCCCTAAGCCTGCCCTCATGACCGTTCCTGCAGGACCAACCTCCCAAGGAGAGCTGCCCCCCGCGCGGCATCGCCACCGCAGCGGCGAGCCGGCAAAGACAACGTTGCTCCTCCGTCCCGTGGTGGCTGGATTTTCCCTTAACCACTTCATCTTATTATTCTTGGAAAGGTGCAAGGCACTGATTTCATCACTTAGCTACTCGAGAGAAAGTTTATTTTTTTTTTATCTCCCCCCAGCTAGGGAAAATCATCCCTTCGCTTTTTCCCTTCCTCTCCTAGCCCGAAGGGAGAAGAGGTTCTAGAAAAGATAGGAGCCAATTTGGGGCTGCAAATAGCTCCCTTAAAAACAGTGAGTCATGCTCCACCCTGGGGTAGATCTGAACCAATTCCAGCCTTTATTGTGGCTGTTTCCACCAGCCCTCCACAGACGCCACAATATTTTTTTTAATGGTCTTTTTGTGATCTTTAGAAACCCACACACACTTCCACAGGAAACACAGGACTCAGCCGTGGGAGATGCTAAATCCCCAGGTCCAGATCAGCACAGGCTGATGGGTCTCTGGGAGCCTCGTCAGGCTGATCACCAGGAGACTATCGGGTTCTTGCTTTAAAACAGTGTTGCCAGAGGTTGGCAGCCAGGTTCTTCCCAGCTAGGAAAGACAGCTGATCTCGTTCCACTTTTGTGCTAATCCTGCCTAGGAAGGGAGACAAACCTCAAACCTGCTCAACCTGAGCTACTGCATCAGACCCTCTGTCCACCTCCGCCGCGGCCCCGGGGCAGCGATGCCTACGCTGCTGGGCAGCACCTGCAGCAGAGGCCAACGTTTGGCCGCTGTTTTTGATGGGTAGTACCCACGGAAAGGCAATCAGTACCTCAGCTGTGCCCAGCAGAGCCAGACTCGAGCGAACTCGTGTGCTGAGACCTCCACAAGCACAAGGAGAACTTCCCACCAATGCTCCCAAACACTGAAGGGCTAAGCGGACCTCCCCAGTGTGGCGTAAGGAGAAGCTGGGTGCCTGCCGAGAGCTGGCAGCGATGCCATGGGCTCAGTTTCCTCTGCCACACTGAGCAGAGACGGTACCGGGGGCCAACAAGCTGCCGGTGACTCCCTGTAGCCCAGGGCTGGGTACGAGGCCACCAGCAGCCTGGCACGACAGCACCAGGCTCGGGGCAGTGCTCCCGCTGCCTGCCAGCTGACAGCTCCATCCCACTGGGCACCATCGGGAAGCCCGACCTCTGGCTGGCAGGGGCTGAGGGGCTTTACCTCGGTTTTACCCAGCGGGACAGTGGCTACACCAGCCCCGTGCAGAACTTGCTTCTCGCCCTGAAAGAACAAGTGTCCTGCGAGACGCAGCCCCGACGGGGCCCTGGCCACCCCGGGGCCATCAGGCCACCCAGGAGGCCGCAGAACGGCAAACACTGCACAGACCACAAAGCCCAAGGCGCCCCATGAAATCACTGGGGAGCAAGACCGGCCCCAAAGGGCTCCTCTCCATCCCTCCCACGTGCACCAGACACTGCAACCAGTTCTACCAGCGGCAGTTAAGTCTGTCCTCTAAAAGTCCCTTCTCGGGGTGCAGAACAATCCCTGCACATCCCTCCTCTCCATCTGCTAACAACTTCCCTCCACTGAGGCTGTGCCTCCCCCGGCCTTGCTTAATGGTTGGGAATTAGCATTAAAATGATAGCTTGCTATTAGCAGTGCCTCAGCTCCCCATCACGCTCTAGGAACAGCAGATGACAGGCTGTGATTTCCCTGCCGCGATGCACGGGGGAAGGAGCGAGCGCAGTGGGAAGCGCGGCGGCTACGCGGGTGCTTGGCAAGTTTTGGTCTCGTCTCCCCCACGGCAGCAGCCCTGCCACGCTCGGCACACACGGGCAGCCCTGCAGCAGATGGCACCTGCGCAGGAAAGCAGACAAATTGGCTCCCACCTGCCAGAGCACTAAGAGCTCTCGGAGCAGACGAGCGCTCCCGCGCCAGGAGCCCGGCAGTGCCGAGACGCCAGCAGCGTCGGCTGGCGCTCTCCTTCCCCCTGCTCCGTGGGCTGCGCATCCTGGCGCACTCTGAGGCGCCGCTGCCTCCTGCCCGCGGCTGGTACAGGGGCTGGTGCCACCCAAGCAGGGCGCTCCATGGACGGAGCTCACACTTGGCATCTTGGAGCGATGTGTTTTTCACGTCGGCACAGAGCTCCGGGTTGGAGGCCACACAACTAGCCTGAAGTGAGAGGGTTTTCTCGGGCCCCTGCTGAACATCCATCTGCTCGTCAAAAACCAGCTCAGCTCAAGCTGCCTGCTGTGTCCTGCAGCCAAAGCCCCCATCCGGCCTCCCAGGAACCTCCCCTCCTCGACCAGATAGCAGTGGCAACAGCAGCAGGATGTGCACTGAGCTCTCCTGCTGCTGCCTGCTCCTCTGCGCAGACCCGGCTTCGAGCTTCTCAGCGCACGGCGGCCACAGAGGGGGCTCCACACAGTGGCCCAAGCAGCGGTACCAAGGGAGGCTGTCTCCTCCTCCGGGTACGCGGGGACCCTGCACAGTCCCCCTGGAGCAGCTCCCCTCTCCCCAGAGAGGCCCTCAGTGCTGCCGTCTCCAGCAGCAAACGGGGATCCCGCAAGGCCCGGAGGTGGAGGTGCAGCACTGCTCAGGTGCTCACAGCACGGGACGTGCCTCCTCGCTGCAGGAGCCCGTGGCACCTCCTAGAGAGAGTCCTCAGGGAACACGGGCATCCTGCTGCACACAAGGTTACATCTATCTGGGTTTCCCAACGCAAGCATTCCTCTGCCTGTGTCTGATAAAGGCCTGGGGGCTCCAATCCTGTCCCTGCGCTCACATTCACGGAAGCAGGCCACAGCCTTGCACAACGCTGCTGAACAATTCCACCCAAAAACGTATTTTAAGCCTTGTTTTTTAAGCAGAACAATCTTTCACTCCTCCCCTAGAGCATGTGGCATCAGCAAGTCGAGCATCCTCACACCTCAGCCTGCCTATTGCTCTGTAATGGCGTGGGGAGGTGAGAAGCAAAAGACAGAAAGATCAGCAGGTAGAAACCAGGGCAAAATAGTTACCCCTTTTCCTTGGCATTGCTGGCAGCAGGAGAGATGCAGGATGAGGAGAAGACACAGCTGGTGATGGATGGCAGGGAACCGAACCTCGGCAAGGCGGAACAGGAGCAGAAGGAAGCACTGCTCCCAAAGGCGATTCTCACACCTCCTTAGGATAAAAAAGCAAGCCAGAAAGGAAAAAAACAAAGCCATTAGAGGCAGCAGCAGCAGCAGGAGAAGGGAACACGCTCTTCTCTGTGCACGCTTGGTATTCCGCTCCGGCCCGTCAGAGGCGGCCGGAGTCCAACGGCACATTTGTATATTCACTGAGCCGTACACCCGGCGCCAGACTCCTGACAGATGCAGATGGCAAAGCCATTCTTCATAAGGTGAGGGAAAAAGGGAAAAACAAAAACAAAACAAAGACAGGCTCAGCCATCAGCTGGAAAAGATGCAAGGCAGGATCAGGGCTAGTTGAGAACCAGAATAAACTCTTGGACCTCCAAGTGAGCAGAAACGCCGGTGCCCTGCTCCCGCTTTACGGCAAGGCCTGGCAGCCACCACCACCCTCCTTTCCTCTGTAACCAGCTGGAAAATGAAAGCTGGACCAAGACAGCATTGAAGCTTTGCTGAATTTCTCCTTGAGGCCAGCGGGCTGGCAAATGGGATGCTGGAGCAGCGTGGGCACGGGCAGCTTCCATAAAATGAGCTCCTACCTAGAGGAGGCGAGTCGCAGCCCACAGAGAACATCAACCACTGCCACGTTGTGGTCTCACGTCGTGGACTGTCCCTCAGCCCTACCCTACATGAGAGCAGTCGCCGAGCACAGGGCTCCCCAGGGCGCTGCAGGGAGGGCCCTGGCAGCAGGAGGGTGCCGGCACCACGAGGGAGCTCTCCGTGCAGTGCTGCGACGGCAAGCGCAGCATCCCCCGGCAGCCCCAGTGCCACCCGGACCAGTGACAAGTGCCCGGGGTCACCCCCACAGCAGCTGCAGTGCTGCCGAGGCACCAGTGGCCCAGAACCAGCGCTGACCAGAGCTGCGGCGCTCACTGCAGCACAGCGAGCCCCTTGCGCAGCGCGCAGGTATGTCCTGCTTGGCTGCCAGAGCAAGCAGGGCTTGATACGAGCCAGGGAGAAATTCTTACCCCACAGAGGGAAAAATTTCACCTCTTCCAGTGACGTTCTGCTAGAGCCACCACCAGCCACAACATCAGCTTCTCAATGTGAAATCTAAGTTGACAAAGATACCGCAACGGAGCCGAGTGCAGCAAACTCTGCCCAGCCCACTTTGTAAGCTGAAATCTCTGCTGGCTTCCAGCCTCTGCACAGAGCAGGGCCAGCCATTCATCAGCAAGGTGCTGAGCAGCAGCTCTTCCAGAGCGGAGGGTAATCTGTCTTTGAAGTCACCTGTCCTGGGCATCTCTGAGGAGGACTTTGTTTTGATCTCCGACGGTTGCATCCACTTCATTTCTGAATGAGAAACACAGGTGGAGGCCACTGCCTCCCTCGCAAACCGAACACATGCCCAGAAGCTGAGGCCACTAAGGGCCAGCAAAGTCCCTGCTGCCAAAGCTCAGGTGCCTTCACACTCACCCGGGCTGCTTGAAGCACCTTTCTGCTTATTGTGGAAACTGCTCTGCTGGTCTCGAGCGCAGCAGAGCGACGCAGCCCACGTGCCCTTACGTGGGATGCATATCCTAGGGAAGGGAGACGGCGGCCGGGACCAAGGCGAGCGTCACAGGGACTCATCCCTGCACAGTCCTGCTGCGGGCAGCGCATCCCGCTGGCACCCGCTCCCCTTCCCGAGAACTGGAGCAGCGCATCAAGCCTTGCTGCAGGCTGCTGTGGCACCGCGAGGAAACGTCACCGGCCACACGCGCCTCAAGAGTCATCCCCAAGCAGCCTCGCTCTGCAATAAAAGTGCCGGAGCAGCTGACTTGTGTCCCCCCAGCCTCACTGCTTCCAAATTATTCTTTCTTGGCTTCTCCCTCTCCATAAGCCAGCATGTGTGCCTTTCCTTTCAATAGCCTGGCATTGAAACTCAGTCCGCCAAGACTACAGGAGGAAGGGAAAACAAGCCAGGTGAAGGGTTCAGGGAAGGAAGCTCAGGAGCCAAGTTTTCCTCTAATTTTGGCAGCTCTCAGTTCAGGATGGAGGCAGGGGAAATGAGAGAGACCTTTACGCGCAGAGTCACCCTGTGAAAAAACAGCATCACCAGCTACCACAGAGGTCTGAGCAGGCAGCTGTCCTCTTAACACTCGTCCTACGCAGGGGAAGAACTTCTTGAAGCAGTTGAAGAAGGAGATTCAGGATCGTTTTCCATGCCCTGTTTTACAAGTTTACACCCTCTCTCGACTGAGGCACAGGGTGATTAGAGATTTGCAAACCCAAAAGCTAACTGATTTTGTGTCTCAAACCAGTGCCCTGGCTGCTGGGCTGCATGGCCTCTCTCCCCGGGAGCTCACATTCCCAGGAAAATCCTTCTTTGGAGTGTCTTGGAGCCCCTCTCATTCCTGCCACGAAGACTTTTCCAGAGGCTCCCTGTGAGTCAGGGGCTTTAGGAATGCCCTGGCTCCCTCTTGCAGCAAAGATGTGGTGAGGTTCATGCAGTATCGCAGGCAAACCAGCAGGAAGAGTCTTCAGGGAGTTAAAATAAAATAAATAAATAAAATAAATGATAAATAAACAGTTTTTGGCAAAGAGCTAAAAATACGCAGAATGGCCAGAGATTTTCTGCTGTTTGTGTTTCCGTTGGTTTTCCTTCCTTCCTTCCTTCCTTCCCCCTCTCACTTTTTTTTTTGCTTTTTTGGCCCTCAAAGGAAGGGGTCACACAAATCCAAAGGACTTCCCTCCAAGCAGCAAGACAGGACGCCGCGGGGCACCCTTGAACAGTGTGTGGAAGGGGCTGGACCACAGCTTGTCCAGAGGACGCCAGCCCGAGGGAGAGCAGAGCGCGAGCATGGGAAGGTTGACTCTGGACCCGGATTTCTCATCAACCTGCATAAGCACCTGAAGGGAGAATGTAGGGAGGAAGGGGCCAAGCTCTCCTCGGTGGTGGCCAGTGAGAGGACAAGGGGCAACGGGTCCAAGCTGAACCCCAGGCAGCTCCATCTGCATGTGGGGAAGAACTTCCTTGGTGTGAGGGTGCCCGAGCCCTGGCCCAGGCTGCCCAGGGAGGCTGGGGAGGCTCCTGCTCTGGAGATCTCCCAAACCCACCTGGATGTGACCGGGTGCCCTGAGCTCTGGGTGTCCCTGCTGGAGCAGGGGCTGCACTGGATGGTCTCTAGGGTCCCTTCCAACCTCAGCCCTTCTGTGATTCTGTGATATCTTGGGGGCAAGCAGGAGAGACAGCTCAGTGCCAGGAGCCAAGCTGGGGCACATACTCTGTTCCACCAGGAGGCACCAGGAGCAGAAGGGACTCCCAAGAGCCTTGGTTGCGCTGGGAGGACAGAGACCAAGAGGAGGTGATTGTGCTGGTGATAGGGGGCTGCAGGTTGTGAAGCTGCTTTCCAGGGAGAGCAGCAGAGAAAACCTCAGGACCCCAAGGGCAGTCCTGACTATTTCCAATTGATTTCCAAAACTATCTATTTCCAAAAGACATTGTAGAGGGTAGAGCCCATGATACCTCTTAGAGCCTGCCTCTTATCACCCAAGGACTGCGTTTTCTGACCTATGCTAGGGTACCTCTTCAGGTACATGGCTCTCAATCCAGCGGGAATATTTCCATGCAGCTGGTGGCTGGGGGAGAGCCAGCTTGATTCCAGCAGCTAGTCCTGGTCAACAGGCAGGAAACAAAAGTCAAGTCACCCGCCATGGGGCTATAAAGCCGCTGCCTGTACAGCTGTTTCGCACATGTGCATGCAGACAGCATTGAAGATGCTGCAGCTGGCACCAGCTCCTCCGGCTTTCCTGTTAACAGGTTTTCCTGTTAACGCCAGGCAGGGAGAGCTCCGGCGTCGGGGCGAGGGGCTCTGCATCCTCTGCGTCCTCGGGAGGCCCCTCAGCGGAGGCCGACCTCCTCGCTCGGCGGAGGGCAGTCCGCTAGCACAGGGATGCGTCGTGCTCCCCTTCAGCCTGACGCCTAACAGTGCCAGCAGAACAAGGAGGAAACACCAGATGTTCTCAGTTGTAAATGAAATCCTTCTGGAACCTGGAGCTGAAAGTGAAGAGAGGCACCTTGGGAGAAGGAATCTACACCATCATCCTGGGCTATATCCACACCTACAACTTCAACACTTACTGCCCGTTTCCAAGGGCTATTTTGGGTCACAAATCCTTACGACCTGTCCTGCTGTTGCTCTGTGCAACGCGACTGGCTTTCAAGGAGGTCTCTGTTACCAGTCGGACCAGAGTGGGGAGCCTGCTAGAAACGCCAAGGCCAGGAGCAGGTTTGGTCTAGGAGCTCCTGCAAGGGAGCGGGGCTCACCGTTTGCAGGCTGCATCCCTGGCTCCTCTGACCGCTTTGGATAAGTCTCTGCATCCAGAAGGGAAGCTTCTCAATCCACAGTGTTATTCTGCTCTGTGAGGTGTTTCAGGCCGCGTCCCTGAGGAGCGGAGGAGCGGTCAGCACTGCAGGCCGCTCACCAGGCGCAGGCAGGGGTGCCTGCTCGCGCCCAAGGGCACGGGGGGCCCCAGGACCCCGCGTGCCGCCCCTGGACACAAGGAAGAGCCAGGCTGGAGGAAGAGCTGCCGCCTGGCTGCTCGCTCCTCAAATCTCACGCTCACTGGCAGTCACAGCCCAATTCTGCAGATAGGGAAACTGAGGTACCAAACAGCAACTGCCCTTCTCCAGGGACCTTAAAGAAGAGCTGGAGCTAAACCCCACACAGCTCCTTAGGCTCAGGCCGCTCTGCTGTTGCACTGCTCTTGTTTCGGTCCTTGCTGGAGCGACCCTGTTGCCTGTCACAGCAGTGTGTGCAGCTCTGTGCAAGGCTTTGCACTTTTCATGTCCTCCTCCCCTTCCCAGTTCCCCCAACCTTGCCCACATTAGCACCGGACATGAGGTGGTCACCAGGCACAAACGCATCTTCCAACAGCTAAGCCCAGCAGAGGAGAAATGAAAGGCAACGGAGACAGAAAGAAAAACAAAGAAACATTTCCAATTACTGGCAATTAGCTCTACTTAACGCTCCCCCGCTGCGCGCCACAACAGCCGCTGGGGCAGGGATCAGTGCGGGCGATGGGACGTTCCCGTGCAGGAGGTGCCGTGCGGAGGCCGACAGGACACGTTCCCATGCAGGAGGTGTCGTGCAGAGGCCGATGGACGTTCCCGTGCAGGAGGTGTCGTGCGGAGGCCAACAGGACATTCCGTGCAGGAGGTGACATGTGGAGGCCGACGGGACAATCCCGTGCAGGAGGTGCCGTATGGAGGCGGTGCCCGGCCAGGCGCTGCTCCCTCCCATGCCCAGGCTGGGCCAGCTCAGCTCCCCGCAGCCCCGTGCAGGGCGCAGCCTCCTGCTCCCTCCTCCTCGCACGAGGCTGCTGCCTGCGCTCAGCCAGGCTGTGAGCGGAGCAGAACCAGCCTCCCTGCGGTGCCGCACGCCTCTGGGCCCCGCACCCACCTCCCTCCTCTGCCAGCCCGCGGCCGGACACAGCCGGCCTCCCAAGGGCTGGGGAGGCCCGCACTATTTTCAACCAGACTGGGGTTATTGCAGGGAGGCCAGACTGCAGCAGGGTGCTTCCAGCACAGCGCTCCTGGAGCATTCCCGAGCCCAGCATGCAGCCCTCACCGTGGCCAGCGCCGGGCTCGCTCCAGGGACGTGTCTCCCAAGCGGCTCCGGGGCTCCCTGGCAGGGCCACGAGGGCCTCGCAGCGACGCTCCATCTCCTTCACTCGCGCTCCTCCCCACAGCCCTTCACGCGTCCAGCCTGGCCCCCTGGGACACGCACGGCTATTGGAGCTCGGTGAATCAGCTTGGCCCCTGCCCCTCCCGAGGAACTTCTGGCACCGCAAACAGATTTCAGAGACACTGATCTGACAGAGACACTGAGGTCTTGGAGATAGTCACAGTCTATAAATTTCATGGGAACAGACTGTCAAACAGAGGAGAGAGATTATTAGCACCGTCCAAACTGCCGTGTATCATCCCTTATTAGACACCAGACGATCTGCGTGGGAGAAGGAGATGCTATAAATATCCCAGCCAGGGAAGCTGCTTCATTCACCATAAGTGGCTTACTAGACACCAGAGAATCCAAAGCCAAACTGTACATCATTGGGAAATGAGACTTCGTGGATTCCACTGCACACAATACTAATTGGAGGGTTTACTACATTTAGCTAAAATGAGAGGCAGCCAGCAATCCTGTGGCACATCAGCTTCTGGAAAAAGGCTGTGCGCTTCTTCCTTGCCTTTCTCCAAGCGACCACGTTGTGGTCCTGCTGTGTTGAATCTACCAGCCTAAAGCCCTTGGTGTTGAATGTATCAGGAATGGCTGCTCTATTTACAGCTTTACTGGTGATTTAAAGAATATAGTTGCAGTTCCAGCCATATGGATGAGCTGGATGCTCTATGAGTTGGAAGAGGCGTGCCAGCCCCAAGGCGGAGCACTGATGGCAGGGAGCTTCTCTCCCTCCCACAGCACTCCCAGCTCCTCTCCAACATGTGGACCGAGATTTCAGCGTCCAGCAAGAAGCTTCACCCACAGGCTGCTGCCAGCAAGTGCCAGGAATGCAACTCAGGAGCTACGGAGCTCACAGCAGCATCACTTACACATCAAGCCACCCATCAGCAGCATGACCGATTAGTGGCATTTGCTATTGCCAGGGGGAGGAAACCTGTCCCTCTAGGACACCCTGCCTGCTCAAGACCAGATCCACGCACTGGCTTCAGGACAGACTCGCACGTCCGTATTGGAGCAGAGCGGGCAGGCAGCAAGGTGGGTGTGAAGCCCAACCTTCCCCCGCAGGTTCTTTCCTTCCTTTCTCTGAAACGTGGAGCAGGTCACAACATCGTTGGTGCTCTTCGAAGGCCAAGGCTTGTGGGACAAGCGTGATGACTATCAGCTCATACCCCAGCAGCACACATGGTGCCTTGGGTATAAGGTGGCCAGCATGGGCACATCCATCTGCCCTTCCCATCTGGGGAATTCTCCACTTCACCTTGTAAAGGTTGAGTCCATGGAGATGCCGTCGGAGCAGTGGACCAAGCCGCCTGGGTATCTGCAGGGCTTTGGCCCCCCAAAAAGAGAAGCTGAACATGCTATAAATGACAGAACAATGAGCAAAATGTGGTCTCTAGTCACTCTCTCCTAACTGTTTTAATCCAACCTTTCACAGCATTTCACTGAGCTAAAGGGCTGCACTCGAAAATATGCCAAGAGCTGCATGAAATGTTAATGTTGCAATTAAAACAATATGAATATTGCAGCACTGCTCTGTTGCTCCCCATCCACTGCACAATTCTCATTCAATGGAAGTCAAGTTACATTTGAGGAAATAATGAGGTCTGCTAATTAAGTCTGGTCTAGGAAGCTAGGGATCTTAAAAGGGAAAAGAAGAATTCGGATCTCCCCAAAATGTGTACATTTGCTGCTTATTACTTGCAAAGGGAAATCATTAATGCTGTGCAGTGCCAGGATCACAGGTCAGTGCCATTGTCTTATTGAAGACATCTAGAGGAAATTATCTTTTTAATGATAAAACGCATAAGTCACGACCTGCTGTGTCCCTAGAGCTGAGCGGGAAATGCCAGGCTGCCCCTCTGTGCATCCCGAATGCAGAAAGGAGCCGTGTGGCCGGCTCCCGGTGCCGCAGGACGCACGGAGCCGCGGCAGCGGGGACAACCCGGGGCCGGGACCGTGACGGCACCGCCCCGCGACCCAACCACGCGAGCTGGGGAAGCCACAGTGAGAGGGACCGCTAGGTCTGCCCTTGGAAACACGGCCTGGATAGGATCACCACACGTTTTAACTCTAACCTGGGACTAAGAGGCACAAGAGCCCATTCCCGTCTCTGCGATTCGGCAGCTGCTGCCCAAGACACAAGTGCACGTTGCGAGAGCACGGGGACAGGAACAGGTTCCAACAGGAACCCCCTGAGAAGGCGGCTCCTGTCTGTGCCCTTCCCAGGGCCCCCTTGCCTGGAAGCTCCTCTCTCTGCTGCCCTGGAGCACAAGTCACCTAGCTGTTGATCCTGGCAGGAGGTGCAAACCTCAGCAATTCTCCCATGCTGGCTTGATGCCACAGGAAGCGGGTGAAAAGGATGGCAAGGATGAGCACACCAAGAACATGCCCCCGAACAACCCAGGATTTCCTAAAGCAAGACCCAGCCAAGTCTCTGCACTGTGGCTGGTGCCTCTATCCCTGAAGCAGAGCTGATGGTATCAGTCTCAAGGATGGTACCAGTCCCACGTTAACTGCACCATTCCCTCCTCTGAGTACAGCAAGGAAGCATCGACTCTCCAGTCTGGCAAACACCTTCCCCTGGAGAAGGAAGAACCACGACTAACAGGGAAAAAGCAGTGTTCCTTTTCTCTGTCACCAGCATTAGCAGCTCGGCAGATCCACCCACCTGCTGGGCTTGAGCTTTGCCACTAGAACCAGCCTCATCAACCACCATGGAGCTGACTAAGGCCACAGCTCAGCTTTCTCTCTAAACACAGGCTATGACCCTGCAACCCACTCCAGCTAGAGTAAAGCCCTCCTCCAATTTACCTGCCAGCCCAGCAGAGAAATATTCATCTGAAACAGGAACGAAGGCACTGGGCTCCTTGTTCATTCCTTGGCCTCTGCTGGTACTCTGAACTTCAGCTTATCTGCAGGACAGACAAACTTCCACATAAGAAGTGGCACAGGCCATACTGCACTTGTGAAAATGAAGATCCAAATGAGGGAAAGCTCAAACCATCAAAGGGAAGCTCTTTGTTTGGGGGGAAAAAAAAGAGGAAAATCCAAGGGAAAATCTCATAAAGGACCTTCCAACATCCTAAACAAAACTCCATGAGCAGTCTGTTGAAAGGGACCCAGACACCCTTCCTACCCATCTGTGGCATCCTGGAGACATAAGAAGAATTATCCTATTTGGTCCCCGAGATCCACTGAGGAAAGCGGTCCTACCCTGCCCACCAGCACCCACAGCTCACGCTCTTGTGGACAAATGGGTGGTCTCCTCTGCCCGGCCCACCTCGTGCTGTATTTGCAGACACCCAGGCACTTGCTGCTACAGAGTGTCTGTTCTGCAATAAAGAGCAATAAACATGCCAGAGTAATTAATGTCTTAACAACTTATTACAATCCTCAGATAATTAATCACAAAAGCTAAACATGCTGTCTCACCCTCCTAATGTGTTAATGCTCTAATTATTATGCCTCAATTAAGGGGAAGTCAGCGCTCCTTGCTTAGAAGTGCATGTTTAATAAGGGTGCTTGAGCGCAGGCGAGGCGGCGCGGGGAGGAAGGGGGTGTTGGGGTTACAGAAGGGGACACCGTTTTTAACGAGGTTTCATGGGTGGCTCTAGGCGAAGCTCTGACAGCCCTGCCCGGGCTCTCACACATGACTGCGCGCGGAGCGGGGCCATCTGCGGCGGCTCCGTGCTCTGCTGCCCGCCAGGCTATTTATAGGAGAGCAGCATGTGGGGCCCCGCCAAGGAACGACTGCCGAGGAGCGGTTAGCGCCGCGCATGGGGCCAGCACTTGATGGCAGGGCCGGCAGCTCGCAAAGCGGCCGGCACAGACGCTCTCCTGACTTAGAAGGGGCCCTGACTCTGCAGCTCAGCTCTGCTTGAGATCCAGCTCACCTCAGATCAAACCACCTCACGGACATCCCGCAGAGATGATGAGAATGGTGAAGATGCAGCAGAGCTCCTGGGGGTGATGGATCAGCTCCTCTGGCTTCGGTCACAGCCTGGTTGTTTTCCACTATTCCTCGTTGCACAAGGGACAGAACGCCACGAGCAGTGCCTTGAGGAGCCTGCAGCCAAAACACACCTGCTGCACAGCTGGGGAAACCCATGGCCAAAGGGGAGTCCTGCACGCTTTCTGACAGCTACTACTGATGTATCTGCCTGGCTCCAGCCTCACCAACCTTGGAAACCTCCGGAGAGGGCTCCTGGTGGTAAAAAGGTGGAGCAGAACATAACGGAGGCAGCGGGGCTCCTCACTGTGGGACAGCAGCGGGTCCCTTCTGCTCCCAGCACACAGCTCTGCACCAGTACATCCCTGGCTCTCGGGGGAGACCTAAGCACCGCAGCGCTGGGACGTCCCCCCTAGCACAACTGGGGACCCTGGAGAGCAAAGGGCTCTGTCTGCAAGGCTCGGTCAAGGGAGGCCCAGCTCCGCAATGCAGCAGCCACAAGAAGGTGCAGCTGGAGCCCAGCTCTCCCAAACAAAGCCCATCAAAGATTTATTTTTCTGTTTAAAAAAAGAGAAACCACCTCTATCCTCGTGACTCTTCAAATAAAACAAGAAAGCTCCCCCTGAACCACCCTGTCCTCCATTTCATCCTCGCTTCTTAAAATTTCTCGGACAAATGCAACACCAGAAGCATTTTTAGTCTGTGTTTCTCGGGAAAATTATTTCATTGCATTTCCTCAAGAAATGGTGCACTGTTTAGATTTGGATGGTTCCCTCTGAGGAGTAAGAGAGAAGCGATAAGAAACAAAACAGAGAGACCCAGAGGGGAAATGAATTTTAAGATCCATGAACAGCTTTGGTTTCCAAATACTCAAAACGAAAAGGGGTTTCACACAGTCAGTGCCACAAAAATATTTTTCCCCCCAACCTGTGATGGTTTCTCATGAAAAGAAAAGAAGTCCCTTGAGCCCTGGTCCTCACCTGCGCCCCAGGGCAGCGACCCGCAGGTCTGCTGGCTCCCCTCAGGCTGCCCAGGGACTCCAAGGGCATGGGGGCTCCTAGGGAGGCCTGATGCTCCAGGCCAGCCTCTATACTGATTTTCAGTCCAAAGAACAGCCCTTGTAAAACCCAGACTTCTCCTTATGTCTCTGATGCCGATAAGCACTTTAGGTACCCCATTCTTTCCCGCCACGCTCCCATGGGGACATCCAGCACAGCACGGGCCACTGCTTTAGCTCCAGTGCTAGATATTTCACTTCGGTCACCCTGGGCCCGAGAACGTCCTCCCAGCTCCAAGCATGCAGTCAGTCAAATTCCTGATGCCAGGAGCTCTGGGAACACTGCCTGGCTTGTGCTACTGTGCTGGGGCGCTGCAGAAAGCTGTCTAGAAGAACAGCTACCAGAGGGAACCTCCATCCAGAAGAGGGAACCTGCAGGCTGCTCCTGTGCTACGCAGCTCTCCCTGGGATGCTCTGGGCCCTCAGACACCAGACAAGGGACCAAATCTTCCCCTGGGCACCAGTACCATGGACCCATGTGTCCAATACTCCTTACTCTGAGAATCGCAGCAAGGTTGGAGAAATGGAGCTCCTTTAGCCTTGCCCAACCCAACACCAAGGACCAGCTGCGTGGAGTGAGTCATGGTCCCAAGCAAGCCAAGAGCGAGGCCTTGGGCTGCACATGCAGGTGAGTTCCTAGAGGGACCTGAATTTGGAGGGCAGGCTCCAGAAGAGAGCAGATAACCATTACATGAAAAAGTATAAGATGGAAGGACAGTCAGGCAGAACTGAGCTGTTTTTCCTCCCTCCAGAAAAACAGAGTGGACCCAAGCAGATTAAAATGCTTGGACCAAGAGTGGGTGCTTCAAGCCCCCTCCCCATCCCAGTCCTTTCTGACAAGAGCTTTCCGAGCTTAATTTAATCCCAAGCCCGCTGCCTTTGAGAGAGCACAGAGCACAACAGCTGGGAAACCCAGCGCAGCCCAGACTTGTTACAACCCTGCTGGTTTTTATCCTTGTTTACCAGCATTAATTTTAATGGCTTTCCCTGCATTAGCTTAGTTCCGAAGCACTTGGAGGAAAATTCCTGCTCACTTGCCTTCTGGAGAACAGGCGGGGTAATTTTCCCTTGTCACATAACGGGCTGCCTGGGCTACTTTGGAAAAGCAGCCATGCCGTGTATTTTGCTGAGAGCAATAAACTTCCCAAGGATGAGGGAGCAGATTTAAATATCGCCTAATCCATCAGCTGCTCTTTCTTCACTTGGGTCTTGGCACACGGTGGTGGTGCGGGTGGAAGTTTCTTACTCTGGTTCAGGATGGAGGGAACTTCTGAGCCTGCCCCAAGGAAAAGCAGCGCTTCCAGCTAAAACGGCACCCACCCCAAGCCTGGGCAGCTTTGGCTTGGGTTGTCACCAGCCATCTGTGTCTCAGTTTTGCCTGGAATCATTAAAAGATCCTTCTAAACTAAAAGCAAAATGAGTCCTGAAAAGGAGACACGTGCTGCAACATGCGTGGACAATGCTCCACAGAGACGGCGCAGGGGCCAGGCCGGGAGGATGCCTGGTGCTCCGCAGAGCAACCTGCTCCACGGTGCCGGGCTCTGCCTGGGGCCAGGGCAGTGCCCCTGCATGACCCATCCGGTGTGTCCCACATCACTGTGCCCACAGTGGGGAGCAGAGGCAAAGATAATGCAATGCTTGGGCCACTTCCCCCTCCCACTTGCTCTCCCTTTCCTCATGCCTGGCTCCTTCCAGCCACCAGCCCGGTATCCAGAAGGGGGTGACAGTGGCACCCCTGTTGTGCTGGGGGACCAGTGCCAGAGGTTGCCCTTTGCTCCCCAGGTCCCGTGTGCCGCAATCCCTCTCTGCTCCCGCTCGCGGATCGGAGCGGCGGCCTCAGCCACGGGAAAGGCGGCGGACACCCTGCTCCTTCAGCTGCTCCCGGGCTCCCAACGGCCTAAGTGAGCCAGGCACACAAGAAACTTGGCCTCACTTCGCAGAGACAAGTTGTCTGCTTGGACTCAAGCTCTTGTTCTGGTACTTGTGTTGATGACTGATGACTCAAGAAATAAAACACAGAACAGATAACTTATGATATAACAGATAACATGATATAAGAATATCATAGAACAGATAACTTGTCCCGTGCTCCATTCATGCTTTTGGCTACTCTGTGGTTTTCACATCGACTTCACTGCTCTGTCTCCACATACCTTTCATTCCAGCTACAAACAGGGCAATGGCTAGAAGTGCAAGGATTCAATACATGCAGGTTTCCAAAATCTTTCTCTCTGATAGTATAGAAAAAGAATGTAGGTGCATGAAGGGAAGTTACCTGACATATCACATGATGCCCAAAGTCATATATACGCTCCCTGCATGCTTCCAGGAGTGATTTGGAAGACAAAAGGCTCAAAAATCCCAATATATCCAACCAAGGGCTGAAATACAGCAATTGTTGACAAGGAAAGATCAAGGAAGCAACAGTAAAGAGGTCTGAACTATTCCCACCAATTAACAAAGAATTTTGACTATTCTTCTATGTTTCCTTAGAAGTCTGGCAATCTCCTCAAAAAACTTGTTATTCATACATATCACAAGTGCTTGACAGTGGTCACACGTCTAGCGAACGACGTGAGCTGGGAGCGATGTCTCTCCAGACAAGGCCTCCAGAGTAAGGGCCTGTCACACGCAAGCAGCCTGCTGCAAGAATTCACTTAAAATGCACTCCTTTCCATGAAGACTCCTATTCTGCCCTGAGAAAGCATAGGAAGAAACAAGATCTCCTACATATTTTGCAGCATCTCTAATTATTGAGTCACTGAGGAGTGAGTTATCCAAAAAGAGAGCCCACAGTCTCCTGCCTTCTTCAGCCATCCCGAAGCAAGGAAGAGGAGGATGCTCCCACCAGTCTCCCTTCTTCTAGAAAAGGGGCACTACAAACTGACACAGAACAGCTTCAGCCCATCCATTAAGTTCTCGGCACTAATTGATTTCTCTCCAACTAAGCCATAAAAACCAAAGCTGCATGCAAGCAGCATCCTAAACTATCCTTGTAAATCTCAGCCACCACATCCATTAATTACAGCCTAGTGATAGTTCAGGCCATTAGTTCTGGATGGTAACTTCATTTATCCCCATGTTAATGCTCGATGTCAGTGGTTATCTCATTACCACTCTATTACTCACCTACTTAATCCATCACTGCAACCCAGGCCAGAAGGGAGGAGCAGAGTTGGCCCTGTGTCTACAGGAAGACAACGCACCAAGTTCAGAGGATCTAGGATTCCCAGACCAAACACTACTTCTAACCTCTACCAAAGGCTGTGTTGAGAGGAGGCAACAACATAGCTGAGTTAAGAACTCAGACAGTTCCTCACACTGAGAAATTCTGGGTGTGCAGGATTAAGACTGCTGTTAAATCAAAACCAAAACCCTCAGCAAAACAATCTTGGGTCAGTCCTCCTCCATACGGGGCTCTCCTTCCTATAACCCGTGCTGCAGATTCGAAGTTTCTGTCTTTTTCATACTAAACATTTCAGCAAGGAAGGTCTAAGGCGGGGAACTGCGCCCTGTTGAACGCCCCAACAAACATCCAGGCAGCCCTGTAGATATCAAACAGTGGTCCCAAGTGCCTGAGAAAACAGAACAGAGCCACAGAAAGATGCAACAGTTGCTGTCATTTCAAGGTGCAGCCAGACCAGGCTGCTTTCCTTCAGGAGCGGTCAGAGGATGTGCTTTACTGCACTTTGCTGCTCTTGGGGAAGATGCTGACACCATGGAGAGAGGACAGAGAGAGGAGAAACAACCCCAAGATGACATCAGAAGGGAACATCAAACATCAGTGTTTTCCTTTGTGCTCAGTAAGCCCCAAGCCAGGTCTATGTTGTCAAAGATGGGCTTTAAATGGTGCTGTGGCAGAACCCTGGCAGGGCAGGCCTGCGAGGTGCCACCATCAGATGTGATTAAAAGTAGTTTTTCTGCTCTCCCCCTGCTCCTGCAGCAACAAAATCCATCACTGGGTGTGGACAGAAACAGTCATAAATTTCCCTGAAGCTGGGTGGTTCACACCAGGGCACACGGATGGATTCTAATACGTCCTTGATTAAACAGCTTTCTGCAGAAAGCAGAAAGAACAGGAAAGCAAAAAGAACAGGAGCGGGGTGACAAGCCAGGGGTAGAGCTAGAAAGAGTGGTTGTCACTCAGCGAAAGCAACTTTTCTTCGGGGTGAAACTGTCCCCAAGCACCCGGCCGAGCCGCAGATCCCTGCAGGAGGCTGCAGGCCCCTGCTCCCGATCCGGCTGCTGCCCGAGCTCCTTGCTCTGGGGCACCCCAGCAGCACCTACTGCTGCTCCCAGCCTCTGACGAGCAGCTGGGGCAAAGAAAGAGCCTTGAGAAACCTCGGTGGTGCTCGGGGAGCCGGGGGTGCCGCCAGCAGTGCCTTGATTTCCTGCAGGGCTGCACACCTCACCGGGAGCATCTCCAGGACGTGAATGCCACCAGCATGGAGGTGCTGGCTCCCTCCCCACAGCCACTCACTCCTTTGTTTTCTCTCACACAGACACTCTTGGATTGATAGGAATTGAACTCACTTGGCAGAGACCGGCAAAGATAAAGTCTTCTCCCTGACCATCTATTTATATCAATCCAGTAGAAACTCGTTATCTTTGAGCTCTCTGGCACACGCAGCTGGAATCAGTCATCAGGCTGGAAAGTGACTTGGGGCGGGCAAAAGGGAGAGCACGTTAACCCTGCTCTCCCTGCGGAGCCAACTACGGACCACAGAGAAGGTGCTACGCACCGGGTGACCTGTGCAAGGCTTGGAGCCCCTTGGGAGAGGGGGCGAACATGGGCCGAGGGTGAAGCCAAGCCCGGGGGCTGCGGCTCGCTGGGCTGCTCCGCTCCCAGGCCTGGCTGCTCCCGACCCCTGCGGCTGCTGTTATCTGCTTGAGAGGACGGGCACGTGCACCGCACGGAAAGGGAAAGGCAACCACTGCCCACCACGCACAAGGCTGTGTGCGTGAAGACGGCCCTAACCCTAGCTGCCACCTCCACCTCTCCTTGCAGAGGTTTAGTCGGGAGAAACGGACCATAATTGTGTCTCTGGGACAACAGTGGAGGATGTTCTCAAAATGTGTTCTCCAAGGCATTTCAATTAGCAAATTTGCTTTTGACAAACGTTTCAAACCCAGCCTAAGTGACCAAAACCACAACTGCCTCTCAGGCAGCCAGAGTGCCCCTCCATGGGGCATTTGCTTTCGCGACCCCGTTTTTGCAGGTTGGGAAAGGATGGGGCTGAGGCTGGGGGAGGAGGGGTTGCTTTATTAGACGTTCCAGTTTAAGTCGCCAGTATTTTTAAGGCCACTTAGCCTCATTCCCCCATCTCAGAGCCCTCCAGCACGTTCAAAGCATCTTCCGCTCACCGCAGACCAGGATGAGGGGTGAGGGAGCCCGTCACGCACCCCGCTCACCTAGACCCGTCGCATGACCCAGCCAAAGACCCCCGCCCTACCAGGCCTGAAACTCTTGCAGAAAATGTCCAAGCATCTTTAGCAGGAATCAGGAAGGGGTGCGACTGCATTCAGCAAGCCAGCGTGCTCCCAGGAGACTTGATTTAACAGGAATAGTTAAATCTCTGCTGCCCCAACGGGGTATCAAGTCCCTCAAGTCTAATTACATGGCATAACAGCAGCTCCAAATGCATTTCACATTTTAAAAGGGGGGAAGAAGATGAAAACATTGCAACGGGAGGGGAGACACAAAGGTTCAGGCATCGTAACAAACCTTAAAGACAGCTCACACATCACATCCTGAAACACGTGAGAGTTGACTTTTCATTCCTCGGCTTCCATCAGCAATTTGCTCGTGAGGATTGGCACTAGCCCACATCTCCTAGGGAAGCAGTAGCAAGGACTTTCCAAAGGATTTGTCACCTCCACCTCCTCCTGCGCACCCCCCTGGGGATTTTCTAGAGAGCGACACTCTCCTATGGAAAAAAAATCTGCCTTTAAAAGATGAGGCCATGGCCACCAGAAACCAAAGGGCAACATACTTGTAATTCAGACATAGTTCCAAGCCTTGATCTTGGGTGCAGGTCCACTGCCCTCCACCTGTTTGGGGAGGATGTTTTCATTATCTGTTTGATTTGCAGCGAGTTTAGCTTCAAGTCCTTCATTGGATTATATTTTATATTTAATGTCCTCTCTTCTCCCACTCTTCTTTTTATAGCCTGGTAATCCAAGTCCCCTGGTAAGGCTGAGTAATCTTGGTCAGATACTAATCAAAGTAAGCTAGATCCTCAGATGCCAGGATTGATGCATCTGCCTTCAAATATTTGAACTATGCTGATTTACCCCAGTGATGAGCTGGGCCTGTCCTTTCAGGAAATTTAAATTCTTTTCTATGCATTGGCTAAAACAACAATACAGAACAAGCAACCTGCTGTGAAGGGCTTTTAGTTTATAAAACCAATACGCAGGATTTAAGAACTAAATGAAAATCCAAGATAATCCCCACCAAATCCAGCCTGGGAAAAAGCATTCTGGATAGATCAGCACCAAGTAACTTCTCAAACACACTTCTTCCTTTAGTGAAATCCTCCACTAAGTCTGGGTCTAGGGAAAACGACCTACGATGCCCCAATCTTTGGCATGACTTCAAGAATTCAGGTTTTTCTGTGGTGCAAGAGATGCACATTGTACCCCTGAAGGCTTCTACAGGACGGATCTGCTTCTGCTTTGCTCAGCAATGACCCTTGGTGCCACTGTCTGTTCCCAGCATCCAAAACCAGTACGTTAGTTGGAAAACAACGAAATTTCTGGAATACAAAATGTTGGTTCCATTTTCCTTGCCTATAAGATGACATCTGGTAGTTTCCCTCCACAAATGATAAGGATAAAAAGTATATTTAAATAAAAGTCTTATATAATCATCTGACTCCAGGAGACATAGCCCAACCCCTGCATTGCACTTGGATCTTTAAAATGCCCTTCCTGCACATCCAGTAAAAACAGTGACCTATTTGACTGAGCAATAAAACAGGATTAGATGCTGCTCTCTCAGGGGAAGAGCCTTACTGGGAGAATGTTGTTAAGATGTTATTACTCATTACAGGGACCAAAGAGAGGCTAGGCTTAAAAATACACGAGTCCTCCGGTGGTTGTAAGGAGAAATTACTAAAAGAGCTAGGAATGAAGAAAGAGCTAGGACGTTACTTCCTCATGGCTCCTCCACAGCTCCATGATTAGAAGACTGTTCCAGCAGGCACAACTCCACCATTTTTTTTTGTCATATGGAAGCAACACTGAAAAGGCAGCAAAGCCCCCAGTGTCATAGCCTGGGCCTCACCCAAACTCTGCAGCCATGAGGTGTCCAGGCAGAGCCACAAATGACCTCTCCCTTACAGCCACCTCCAAAATTTGGCACATGCAATCAACTTCTTTTGCTGGGAAGGAGCCAAAGACAGCAGAGAGCCTGCAGGAATGAAAGAGAACAGGAAGGGAAGCAAGGATAAGAGAGCACTTACCAATTCTTAACTTAGTCCCAGCAACAGGGAGGTGAGAATAGCAACGTGTTCAGCAGCAGGGGTTACGTCCATGTCGCTGTGGACACTTTCAGGCTCTATACTTATCAGACAAGCAACTTCTACTGCATGGATGTGGCTGCAAGCAAACACTTGGGAAAGCATCGTCAAACCAGCGGAGGTGTGACTCTACACAGGTTGCATCTTAACAGACATCTCATGCGTATTAACCTGTCCTGTGAACAGTCTCATGGAGGAGCCTATCTGGAGAGCATCCACAGAGGGGTTAACGAGCTTCGGTTCCTGTAAAGAGACTCTACACCCTTTGTCCCTTCTTATTAGCTCACTCGAGCATCCCTGACTCGCGAAACAGGTTCCTACAACAGATGGTCTTATTAGTGTCTGCGCTCAGTGACAGCGAGACCACAACAGGTGTCCTAGACAGCAACCCAAACACTTCACCCCCCTCGCCCCAAAACAGCCTCAAGGCCACCTCAAGGGCACAGGGATCCGAGCAGGAAAGGATGTCAGGCGCAGCCCATCCTAACTGCCTTTACATGCCCTCTACGCTATTAAGATCCCAGCTGGAACATGACTCCATGTCACATACAAAACAGCTGGAGACAGTCCAAAGGAGGCAGGCGAGGATGGCTGGAAATCTATACAGTGCAGTTGTCAAGGAAAGGTAGAAGACATTTGTGAAGCTTAAAACTACAGAAGAGGAGGCAGAGGCAGCTCCCAGGCAAGCAAAAGGGAAGGAAGAGAAAACCTCTTCCCAGGGCTCTTGTGGAAAGGACAAACACTTGTCTCTGCACTAAAACAAGGTACTTGCTGGTCGAGCATTAGAAAAAGCTTTCCAAATGTAGAGAGAGCAAAAGCACTAGAGGGTTGACAGAGATGTGGAAAATGGAGAGTCCAAAGCCAGCGGAGAAGAAGTGAATTCCCAGCTTGTCATAAAAAACCCAGAGCCGCTCAGCAGCTGCCGTTCAGAGAGACCTGTAAACGTCCTTCCAGTCCAAAAATAACTGGGCTGGGAGCAGACACGTGCCATTAAGGAAGAAGCACAGAGCAGAAACAGCCCCTCAGCAGAGCAAAGGGGACCAGCCCTGCGCCGGTGGAGATGAGCAGCACTGAGCTCCACCTTGCCACCCTGGCTGCAGGTGTCCCCACGAGCCTCCCTGGTGGCAAGGCCTGTCCCGGGGGCATTTCAGCCCCGCTGAAGTTGACAGGACATCCCGACTTCAGTTAAGTCACTTGCCTACCACAGAGTGTTCAGCCAGGCCATCATCAAAAGGGGATATTCCAAAGCCATCCATCCATGGTCCGAGGCAATGTGCTCTAGATGACGATGCTTGAGCAGGGGGGCTGGACTAGACGATCTCCAGAACTTCCTTCCAAACTCAACAAGTCAACATGCTATTCTGTTCACTGGAGCCAATTTCCACCTCATAACCTCATATTTGTCCACGCCAAGTTGTGTTTCACGGTTCAAACCTCCCTTTATTTGCACTCTCTTCACACATTCATGTGTTTTTATCTGGAGCCAGAGTTCAGAGGGCTGAGAAAGACTTGGGAAAACCCAGCGAGCTGCCTATTTGCCTTAGTACTCATCTGAAAACACATCTTGGTACAGACCTATGATAAAACTTAAGTTGATGGAACATGTTCTAGGGATGCAGATAAGGTTTGCATCAGCTTTCATTCCAGATTGGGCTGCTTCTGCATCCTAGTCTTAAATTCTAATTCCAAAAATATTCCTCCCAAGTTTCTCTTGCCACAGTGTATTGTTTAACGTGAGACCTGGCTAAGATGACCTGGCTAAGATGACCACACTTACTGTATTCGCAGTAACTGAGTAACTAAGTGCAAAGCTCAGCTGAGCTCCACCTACTCTACCACCCCTTTTCCCACAAAGACATGCCTGCAGTACACCCTGCACTGTGCCTCCTGCTTAGTTTATAGAGAGCTTGGGGAGATTTGTGGCCTTGTTGATGAATTGTAGGGAGGAAGACAAGCATATTTTACTGTTCCGGGCAAAGAGAGCTGGAGTTCTATGGACATCTGGAGGAATTATTTGCAGAAAATTAACATTGTTTGTCATTTGCATGATGAACTTCTGGATCTCAAGTGAAGGATGGCAAGAAACTGGTTGGAGATGTTCATTATCCCTGATGGAGTGAAACCCCTTGACACGATGCTAAGGTCACCATGATCTACAGACCTGCTGAGTGACAACTGCAAGTGCTCTGGAAGGGAGCACACAGAATAACTGGGGGCGTAAGCGATGTGCCACATTAAATGCCGAGGCGTTAATAATTGTTGCCTGCTTCTGATTGCAAGAGTTTTGGATGCGCTTGTTCTGGCTGTTTCATAGGGCACGCATGTTAACTCCTTCCTAACTAAGCTCACGTGGCACCAGGCTGAGTTGCCTCAAACTCGTGGCCTGGCAGAGAAGCCCTCAACAGTGGCCCAGCACCACAGTGCAGCGTTCCTTGTCCCTGAGCGTGCTCGTGCTTGCAACCAGGGAAGCTGCTCTCCCCAGAATTTATCCCTTGCAGCGCCAGCCTTCAATGCCAGGGAGCAGCTCTTTTTGAGAGCCGGGAAGAGCCATAGCCATAAGGAAGAATGGCACAGACTCGGAAGAATTTTATCTCCTCCAACTGAGAAGTATTTTCCTAACTAGGACATGTCGCATTGTTTCTCGGCATCTGTTTCTTTACCTGAAAAACAGAAATATTCTTTGATTTGTTTCCTAATTGCTGCTGCTAAATCGCCTGGGTCAGTGAGTCACTCTCCCACTTAAGGAAAGCAGCCCAAGTCGGGCTCAGAAGGGGTGCGAGTTCTCTCCAGAAAAAGAAATAGTGCAGGTGTAGCAGCTCTGCCAGCCTTTTAAGGGCGCGGAAAGAGAAGCAGAAGGCACTTGGGCCCAAATCTCATTCACTCGAGGAAGCTCTGCGTCACGGCATTTGGAAAGCTCCTCTAATTTCTTTCCTTATGACTTTCATCCCCTATATCTAGGCTGAGCCCGCAGCACACTCCCTCACAGAGTTACTGGGAAGACAAACTCAAAAACATTTCCAAGACACTAAAGAGGGAGGATGTGCATTTGCTGAGACGCAGAAATCAAGAATTCAAATGCTATCTCAGAATAGCACTAGGACAACACCAATATTGCATAAGGAAAGCAAGAGAAGTCCTCTGCTGTGGACCAGAGCCTCCCGAGGAGCAAGAACAGGATGGGATCTGAGGAGAGAGAATTATACCAGTGATGTTCTCTGTGTACAAGGTACAGTAGAAATAAGCTGACACCTTTTCTTATATCAAACCGAGTGCTGAACTGATTAAAATGGGCAGATAATTGAGCCTCTGCCTTCCCGAAGCGTCATGAGGCCATGAAAGGAGGAGGCAGCAGATGGGGCAATGCAGCAGGGTGTCCTTCCCACCTCCCAGGCAAGACCACGGGGACCTCGGAGGCTTTACGGGCCAGCACGGTAGCGACCAGCGCTCTGAACACGGCACAAACGCAGCGCAGGGAAGGGCTCGCCGCCCTTGCTGGGATCAGAGTGAGGCGGGGGACAGACACCAGCATGTGGAGGCCCCTGTGAATAAGCTCACGCAGTGGAGCTGCCAGTCACCTGCTAATGCGCTTCGCCATTGATCCTGATTGCCTGCAATTGCGCTTGAAAAGGGCTGGATGACATTTCCGAGGAGACAAGAGACACTTTCAAGTCAATTAGCAGCACTGGAGGATTCCTGCTGAGGGGACAAACTCACCTCCGAGGAACGCCAGGAGAGAACGCAAATTGAATTAGGCCTTTTCATACACTGAGAAACAAACCCTTTAATGCCGTGTAACCATCGGCAGGACACCCCAGGTCACCAAAAGCCAAGAATCCTCGCGTAGGTTTAAAACTAGCAAAGCAAATCTGCAGGTGGAGCAATTAGGATAGCTCCTCAATCCCTCTGTTTTTTTTCCACCAACTAGAGGGTGACCAAGAAGTCTCAGTATTAAGCAGGACCCAAGATTATTTGGATCTTCCTGAGCAAGGCACAGGAAAGAAAAAACATTCCAAAATTGGAATGAGGCCAACCCAGCTGTTCTCTCTAATCTAATTTCTGCAACAAGCTCTGCAAACTCTTCCTTACACGTAGTGCTTTAACAAGTGCCAGCCAGGGCCCCAGAGCTGTCTGCAACTCCCTGGTTTCAGAGGCCTCACAAAGACCAGCTTGTTCCTCCAAATGCTGCCCCTTCCTCCCCGCTCCCACGCAGGTTGTCCTCAGGCTCAAAGCCCGATCCTGTCCTCACGCACCCGCCTGCACATGGGAGGCTGCAGCTCCGGCTCTGACAGGGCTCCTCTTTCTGGCAGGAAACTGCAGCAGGGCCCGTTTCACTGCGGGCGCCCACACCAGGTTTGCTGCCCATCACCAGCACGACGCGGGCTGTCGCAGCCCTCGCTCGCTCCTGGCGCTTCCTCCTGTCTCTCTTCTCCCCTCAGTTCCGGTCCTGAGCGGAGGAAGAGACGCAGTTGATTCCAGTCCCAAAGGCAAACCAATGGAAGCTGATTCTTTCAAGGAGCTTCTGTTTATAAGCCTGCAAGTTTCCACTGGAATAAATACATCTCCTAAGAGCCCTCACAGGCAGGAGACCGGGCCAGTGGATTCTCCTGTGCATTTAATGGGAAGGATCCCTCTGAGTTTTAACAACATTGCTCTTCTGAGGTCCTGGCATGGCTGGTGCCATAACGAGCATAACAGCTGCAGATAACGAGTGTAAAATCATGATACGTATCTGACAAGTCCTTCAGGGCCAGACCCTCCGTTCTTTTGGGGACAGAGATTGCCCATCCTTGAAAGGGAAACACCTACCTGAAGCACAGGCAGAAGGCTCAGGAGGCACATTTTCACCCAGTGAAAGGTGCTGGGCTCATTTTGCCAAGACTGGCAGGGCTAGGATCTCAGGTCAACCTAGCAGGGCTCAAAATAGTCCTCTGCAGAATTTCTAGCCCATAACACACGTCATGGATCTTATTTCCGAAAGGAGCACATGAGAGATAGAGGAACCTGGGCCTCAGATCCCAACCAAGCCTCATTTCACCACTCGCATGCTTTCTTCCACGGATGGAAATGGTTTCAAAGCCACCCATGACTATGTCTGATACTAAAGAAGCCTAAGAGACCATACTGAGGCAGACAGCGCCTTCATTTACACGCTGAGAACCGACGTGCAGAGCGGTGCATTTTCCAGTGCTATGTGTCAGTCCAAAGCACAACAGAGACCTAACCCGGGGTCTTCCAAACTCTGCCTTTTCTCCCAAACCAACGCACTTTCCTTCCTGTCTGCTATTAGCATCCTACTTCAGGGACACAGCAGAGCTGCATGCACATGGCCAGCACCCAGTCCTCAAGTGAGGAGAACGGGAGAGAAAGAGAACCCACTTTCTTTGTGAAAGAGCAGAGTGGAACAGCAGGGTGCTCCTGATAAGATGGGAAGGGAAGCAAAGGGCTTTTATTTTTTGCCTATACTAGGAAGTGATGTCTGCATTTTCCTTATGTCTGCAAGGCTCAGCCCTAGCTACAGAACAGCAGGAGGGGCTAAAAAATGGGACCTTTTCAAAGCACTGCTCTCTATAAATACCGTGCATGAGCTGCTGCCCCAGAGAGCAGCCCATTAAGCTCCTGGGCACTCCCTCCTAGCCACGCAGGAAGCTGAACTTGGCCTAATGATCCTTTCTGGTGACGTTAATGATCCTTTACATCAAAGCAACACCCTCCCATTAAAAAAAGCGGCCAAGAAGACCCACTAGGACCCTGAAGTGGTGGAAAGCCTGGGATGAAGTCAGCTCTGGTTCTCACAGGGGCTGCGGAGGACTTGCCCCACTTCCAGGCCTGAGGGACCAACTGCTCATCTGCAGAAAGATGCCACCACAGGGGATGGTTTCAAAGAGGTCCTCTTTGAAACAAGAGAGGCCTATAAGGTCACCAAAGCCGTAGGAAGGGCACGGGGACCATGCTCCCGAGTTCAGAGTGCCCAACTGGCTGGTGAGCTGCCAGGATATGGTGGGCTCAGTGCTGGACGATGCTGGGGAAATGGGAGGGATGACAGAGGGCAGAACCCATGTCAAGTTTTAAAGCGATTTGCTCTTGGCCCTGGAATTGCCTCCAACCTCAAAGACCCTCCAACCTACCACGAATCTGGAGGAGAGCTCCGGCCATTTTTCCTGAGCAAGCTTCAATTCTCTCCTAGCGCCCGTTCACTCTGTCAATGCTCATCACAGCAACCCCAGTTGCCCCAGTGCCAACAGCCCCTGGCACCCACGTCCTGGCACTGGGGAAGTGCTTAAGTACACACGCCCGGGGAATCTCCCCTCTGCCCTCTCGCAGCTGGAGCTGAGCGCTCCCTTTGAATCTAAATCTCTAATTAAAACCTACGGATAAAAACCAGGGTTGGGAAAGGGAACCATGCCTAGCTTTCACCATCCAAGAACGGGCTGAGCAATAACCTGGTGCCAGCAGGATGGTGGTTACGACTCCAAATCACATAAAATCAACTGTTCCATAGCAGCTTTCTGGGTCATTAAGTTGCCAGTGAATAAGGGCCTACTGAAAAGCTCCGACCGCCTTTAGCACTCGAGATTGAAGAGGAGGAGCCCATTTCGGTGCCACTGCCATGGCCCACATGCAGAATGTGGGCTCGTTATTGCTCTCCATGTTCTCCGACTTCACAGAGCAGCAAGAGTTAAAAACAAACCCGAATTCCAGCAAAGCGGCAACGCTGCCAAGTCGCGGGAACACCGGGGAGCAGGCGAGCACAGGCCCGCGGCTCGCAAGCTGCCCAGCTTCGTTATTTCCCCAAATAAAGACATCCATCCCTTAGTGCTGAGGTTTGTCAAGAAACAGGAGGGACGCAGCAGCTGTGGGGAGCCCATTCTGGACCGGCCCTCTCGGGAGCACCACTCTGAAGATCTAAGCAGCTTTGTGGTTGCCCATCCTCAGCCCACGAGCGGCCACCTCCCACCAAGCGGCCCAGTCCTTACACCTGCACTCCCATCCTCGGGGAATCCCGACAGGGGGTGTTGGGCTGCATCCCAAACACAGCACTGACATCACCCCAGCAGCAGCATTTTACCATTTCTCCCTCTCTGCCTTCCATGTCCCAGTTTCACAAGGTTTTCCAGCAACCCAGAGCTCAGGAACATCCTGTATTAACTCATTAAATGTTTTTTAAACACATTCAGTCTTTTGCATCCGCAACACCCCATAGCAAGGATTTCCAAAGTTGGCCCACAGGAGGCGATTTCACCATTCGAAGCATCCACAAAGCAGCTTTAGGGAAGATGCAGAACAAAATGAAAAACCAGGCACTAGAGGCACTAGAGAAGGACAAGCAAAGTAATTGCCAGGCTTAGGAGAAAGACCTGGCAAGGAAAGGTTAAACAAGCCAGGTTTGTTCAGTCTGAAAAAGACCAAGGCACAGAGGCATAACAAGCTTCCCATAGCTGGCAGGTCATTAAGACAGCAGTCAATCTTTCCTGTGTTCACAGTGGCAAAGGAAGAAGAAATCATTTAACTTGAACAGAGAGCAGGGGACTTAAAGGATTTTTTACTGGAGACATCCCTGAAAAGGTTAAACAAACACCTGTGAGGAGGGGAAAGGTGGAATTGATCTTGCCTCGGTGCCAAAGCACAGACTGGATTATCCGCAGCGGTTTCCACCTGCTCGCTGCTCTACGATGCAACACAAACTTTCAAAATGCATTTTGAACTGCATGCATTTTGAGCTGCATTTTAATTTTGATTCCTGCCTAGCTTGAGACAAACTTAGAGAAAGTCTAACAAATCAGAAATTACATGTTTGCCACTTCTCCAAAGTAATTAAAAAAAAGTAAAAGTTCTAAATGGGAATAGATACATGTTAAGCTATACAGTGGAGCCAATAAATATGTATGGGTGTCGTGTCCCTTTCTGCTTTGCCAAAAATAGTACCAAATTATGCCAACCAATGAGAAGCTGTGTTTCATTAGGAAATGAACTTTAAAACACAAGATTAAAATGTGTTTTTTAAATCAAGATTTCCTGCTTGTTGATTTAAATCATGATTAAAATGGGTGATTTAAATCAACTACCCTAAACAGAACATGCACCTTTCTTAAGTCTTTAGGGCGAGACAAGAGCGGGACCCTGAAGATTACCGAGATACTGCAATTCTAGTTCCCGCTGCTCTGCTCTTCTCCAGCTAAGCAGCCCTTTCATCTTTCCTGCAGCAAAAGGAATTTCACACCCAAATCTGACCCCATCAGCCCCTTCCTTGACCTGCTCCAGACCTTGTGTCTGTAGTCACCTCCGGCCCAAGGTGCATCCTCACGAAACCAGATCCATCTCAACCAGACTTCCCTGCTCCAGTTCTCACCAGGTCCTCCCGGATGCAAATCCCACCGCCACCCATGTGAGCACAGGCTCCAGTCGCAGCTTGTGAATAATCATGAGAGGATTTCCAAAGCCGCCTTGGAGAACAAGCGGAATGTGGAATGAAGAGGCTCCCTTGCGGGGCGGGAAGCACCCAGGAAGGCGCAAACCACCTGCGGGAACACGGCGCCGAGCCCCAGAGAGCTCGTCCCAGTCGGGCGCTGGATGTTGCAGGCCAGAGGCAGCGGCGCAGCTGCCGCCGGCAGCCTCTGCGCGCTATCCACACCTCAGCCACACCACGACCACCTCAGACGTTTCAGCTGAGGATGGCTACACTCTTCTTTGAGCCTTGTCTCTTTTTTTTTCCTTCTTTAAGCATTAAGCCTCAGCAAGATGTGCCCCCTTTGCTGTTCAATGGGCAGGATGGCCAGGCACTCACTAGGGACAGAGTGGAGTTGGTCGAAATGAACTTCCACCTGTCTCTAGAGGAGCTGTAATGTTTATGGGCTGACCAGCCCCCCGGCAGTTACAGCGATACCTCCCCATGTAGGTGCACAGTGCCAGAGCCAGTCTCTGGCCCCAGGACCATGTGACAGGTTCTGCGGCCCAAGCGCACACAGAGAGACAGACCCTGGGGCCGCGCAGTGAAGGGGCATCGCTACACACCGAGTTCCTCCACCACAGCCTGCAGCACTGGGGACCCACAGAAGGTGGTAGATTCAGTTTTCTGCAGCCAGGTCTGGTCCAATGACGCGCAGGCCACATCTCCAAGTACATGGCACAAGCTTCATCCAGACATAACTCCCTCGGACTTGGAAAGAGCTCCAGACTCCAGGGACCATTTGCTTTTCCAAGTTCTCTACCAGGAAACCAAAAAACATGCAAGACGTTGATGTTCCAGTGTGCACTCACCCAGGTCAGCCTAGTTCTCTAGGGTGGTCTCCAATCTGTTTCATCGAGGCCAAGAACATAAGGGTGGCTGAGAGCAAGGGCAAAAAGCAAGAGAGACAATCATGATCAGGACACCTCACCTCTTTCTCCTCTTTCCTCCCAAACAGCATCATGTTGTAGATGACGGGGGATTCCCTAAGCAGCTTTCATCTTTTTCTACAGAGAGAGGCAGAGTAATAAGGAGGCTGAACTTCAGGTATTGCAAAAATGACACTGACTGCCCAGTCTGCAGAGCAGAGCCCTAGCCAAGCTGACAGACGTACGTGTTTTTCTTCTACCTTTTTTTCTTCTTATGCCTGCCACTAAATGAAATACAACAAAGGGCGCCTAGGCAGGATTCAGCTTCCATTCCCACTTATCCTAACTTGTTAAGGCTTCTCTCTTCTTCAAAGATGTAATCTGTGAAAAGAAATGCTAACTTATGTTGAAAACTGTTTGCAAAAAGTCAAGGAAGCTTTCAATATAGATACAGAATGGAAACAAAAAACAAATACCAAATGCTAAAAATGAATATGTGTCCATTAAAATAAGTCTTTCAATGTTTTGTGAAATGGAATCCTTGTCATTTATTCTTCAAATTGATTGCTATATTACTCACTGTTTATCACTGTTTTTTAGTGATTTAATATTTTCCCTCTGCATTTAGTTGGGCAGCAAAAGAGGGCACTGAGCAAACTGGGTTCAGGACTTCCAGCTTTGGATCAAAAGCCAAGATCTGTTCTTGATGTCTCGGGTAGAAGAGCAGAGATGCAGTGAGCATTAAAAAGGGATTCAACACCCTCCGCAGAATGAGCGGCACCTCTCCTCTTTCCATCTGTCATCACCACCAACTCTTCCTGCAGCACGAGAAGCAGGCCAGCACCTGAGCATGTTCTGCAGATCCTCCTGTTATCGGAGAACTCACCCAACGACGAGGAGGGAAACCAGCAGCAAACTACAGCCTATTCTGCATCTCCCGCTCCCAGCGAGCAAGCCGGCTGCCTGGCCTCGGCTCGGTCATTAGAGACAGGAGTCGTTAAGAATTCATGCCCGCTGCCAGCACTGCATTTTTGGAGAGGTCCTGCACTCAGGCAGAACTAATGAGCAGGCAAAGTTGGAGAACGACAGTTAAAGCAGAAAACAGGCACACAAATATATCCAAAATGAGCATGCAGGCTTGTCTGTGGGTCTGCTCACTTGCAAGGTACTCTGACAGCATTGCATAATAAAAATGTTTACCCCGGGGAAAAGATGATTGTCATAGCAGTTACATGGAGGGAGCGGTGGAGCTAGGATAGGCCCAGCTCTGCCCAGACTCATTGGAGGGCTGCATTACAACTAGGACGGGGTTTTAAAAGAGCTGCTCCCGACATGTTCATTCAGCTGAGGAGATCACAAGGTGAAGACAGCAGCCTAAATGCGTCTGAAGACTGCAAATTCTCAGCTTTGCTCTCAGCTCAGCCACAGATTTCCTTACATTTGAATCATTGCTTGCTGTAAAAACAACGCCAGCTAATACCCGTCTGGAGGGGATTCACCCTTCCATACCTGCAAAATGCTTCACAGTCACCGGACGCAGGATTTTATCAAAACCAGCCAGGCTAGATATTAACCTCGCCCTCTCCCAGCCCTTGCACGGAATCCTGCCGGCTCCTGGAAGCGCGAGGGCAGAAGGCAGAGCTTCCTCCTGCATTTCTGTGCATGAGAGCCATCCCGTGGAGCATCTGCTTACCACTAACGAGAACCCTAAGCACAAGAGGAGAGCGGAGAACTTAATTACATATAGAAATAGGACATGCAGAGAAACGAATCTCATGGGGGCCGGTTCCCTTTGGGCCTCCAGAGCAGTTTACATAAGCAAGAATGCTGCTCAATGTATGTATTTCCACACGCAGCTTCGCTGAATTGTGGCTGCTGGGAGAATCATTACTGAAGCTTCCCTCTCTCACATCTGTTTACATTGTAAACCATAATATTGCATCAGCGTCTATTCCCTCTTCCCTTCCCTGTCTGCTCTTCTTTCCTCCAGTACCCAATTTTTTAAAAGCCTACAACCCTGAAAAGTATGACAGTCTCCCTCCCTGACTCCAAAGGGCTTTTGTTTAAGGGCTTGGTAGCCGAGAGAAAAGTTGAATGGTCATTCCTTGAAAGGCAGATTTGGCAGAGCGCTCAGAGGCTGCCAGCGCTCTGCTGAGCTCCGGGCACCCGAGGACTATCAATGCTGCTGCCCAGCGCTTTGGGCACACGGACCCGGCGAGTCCCTTGGCTGGACACTTCCATCTCAGGACTGCACATATTGGGCCAATCCTGCTCCCTTTGGGGCGGGGGAGGCGACACGACCGTTACCTGTGCGCGGAACAGGATCTGAGCCAAGGGCAGCGCTTGGGGAGCTGCTGTGCGCTGCCCACACACACCGCCCACCACCTCTGCCGCCCGACGGGGCTGCGCCAGGAACGGGCGCGTGGGCCATGGGCGCCCTGCCGGCCCCTGCCACAGCACGGCGCCTCGTGGGCGCAGGACACCGCTGCCAGGAGATGAGGAACCGAGCGCCCGCTCATCCTCCCTGCCCCAGAGACACTTCCACTGCCAAGAGACCGTCCAGGGACCATGCGCCAGACAGCAGCTTTTGTCCTGCCTCTACCTGGGGAGGCCCGAGTCCCCCGAGGGAGGCCCAAACCCCTCTGGGGAGGCCCTGCACGGCAGGCCACGGCAGAGGCCCTCACGGAAGCTGCCAGGGCTCTTCCCATTCGAAGCTTAGGTCACCGTTAGGGACTAGGCCCCCATTTTCCTCAGTGAGCAGCACAAGCCTTTAAAACTACAACGTGTCCCAGTCTCTGCTACAGGGTAGTCACTTCTAGTGCAGGTTAAGGCAGCTACAAACCACAGTACTTCAGCCCAGGGTGATTCTGCATGTTGTGCCAGCACTCTGGAAGGTGAGGCAAGAAGGCCGAGGAACAGGAACCTATCCATGTGTTTGCTTTGCCTGCCTGCCTCTCCTTACTCAGCAGAGGGAACCGGGCAGTCTGCACCAGGAGCAGGATGAAAAGCACAGGGAGGATTTGCAGCAGCCCAGGGATTCTGCACGCATCCAGGCAGCGGTGCGGAGCCAGGCGCTGCTGGGAATCCTCCAGAATTCCCCTCCGTAGCGATGCAGCCTGAGCTGAGCAGGGGCCCTCAGAGAGAGGCCTGAGGGCACGGGACCAGGAGAGGCTCTGACGGGAGCACCGTGTCGCCACGGGGAGGCTGCTCACCGAAGAGGCAGCAAAGGGTTTTCTCCCCGAGCGTTTTCTCTTACCTGATTGGAGACATCTCACAAACAACAGTCTCCTGGCGCAGGAGACCGCAGCAAGCCCTAGCAGGAAGAGTGTGTCTGCATGGCTGCTAGCGCTGGTCAGCTGCGTCTTCCTTTCCCCGCAGAGAAGACCACTGTGGTTGTCGAGGAAAGGGAGGGAAAGGCCAAACCAAAGGGACGGTCAAGGTAACATCCCCCTGGCTGGCATGTTTCTTGTTCACCTTGATTACTGAGCAGAATATAGGCATAAAATCAGCACAGCCTCCTCCATCCCCCCGCCTCCCTATCTTTATTGCGGGGGAGAAGACGTTAAGAACAGAGGCTTCATCCACCCTGCCCCTCTGTCTGCCTCCAAGGGCCCTTCACCCTCCCTGCCGAGTGCAGCCTCCTCCGGGGCCCGGAGCCGGGAACCGGCACCCTCCTCCACGGCGCCCGCCGAGTCCCAGAACGTCTCCTCTCGCCGCCTCAGCAGAGGACACGGGCAGCTCCTGCTCAGGACATGGGCAGCTCCTGCTCAGGACACGGGCAGCTCCTGCTCAGGCTGCTCAGTGTTTTAGGCAAGGCTTTGCGATACCTCTTTCGCTTTGTGGCTGTCTGTGCTCATTGTTGTTGATGCAAGAACCTGGCTACGTGCTGCAGCGCGCACGCTAGGCTCAGTCTGACCGCTGCCAGCTGCATTACAGCTCCATTGCACCGGGGTGATTAGCTCCAAAAAGAGAGGAGATAAAAATACACCATCCTCTCCTTGCACACACTTCCAGGCAGCACCAAAGGCAATCCCCACGCTATGTTTGGGGGACTATAACATAGTGGATGGATAAAACATGGTAGAAGGCCTACCAGAAGGAAAGGAAACCAGTGGATAGAACAACGGAGTGAAAGACCTAAGGAGATTCGCGCGCTCAGCCGCGGCCTTCTTCAGGTCACCACGAAGCCTAAGGCCATGTGTTTGTGCTGTCCTTACCTCTGTGACTCCGAATGTATCGGTTTAGGACCATGATGCAGCCCAGCAGCAGCAGTTCAGCTCCCATCACTTGCCCTGTGACTGCAGCCTTGCCAACGGGAGGAAGGGAGAAGTCAGTAGGTGGTGGGATACTGATAGGCCTCTCACTGCAAACACTACTGCTATGTTCAACATCCCCCCAGGACCTGCCTTCCATGGGGATCTACCCCCTCTTCACATCGGTTCTACACTTTCGGACTGCACAGCAGCCTGTGAGAAGGAATCGCGTATATAATTACTCACTCCAGCAAAAGGAACTTGCCTTGATTTGCTTTCAACTTTCTGCTTGATGAGTTCACTGGGTAACCCTGGAGCTCAAATCACAAGATATTGCAAACAATCATCTGTGCTCACTACTTCTGTTCCATTTTGCACTATTTACATCTTGATTATACCCCTCTCCCAGCTGTCTCATCCCCAAACTGATGCATCCCAATCTGCCTAATCTCCCTGCTTCCTTAGAAGCTCCTCTATACCTTTGATCTCTGTATCTTCTTGAGGTTCCCAATATCCTTCCCAAAAGAAGGTAACTACAGCTCCAATGGCGGCAATCTCAGCGCTGATTTTGTTTTCCCACTCCTGATAATTTATGTCTATTTATGCATTTGACCATCACTGAATAGGGGTGAAACATTTAAAACATCTGCAGAGAGCGGGCTGCCATGCAGCAGTTATTTACAGAGCCCAGCATCCCTGGGTCATGACTATTTCAGATGCTGGAGGAACAGCAGTGTTTTGTCTGTTGCGCTTTTACGAGGTTGCTGGAAGAAGCTTTTGTCAAATTACTGAGAGGACCGACATGACATACTCTGGAGCTTGGGGCTACTTGTATTCACTAGTAGAACCACTACAGAATTTATATCTTATCTACAAAAACAAACCCAAAAACCTCTCCATCCCAGGAGAGAGAGAAAATGCCATTTGCACAGTACAATGCAGCACAACAATTCCTGGTGACATTGGCACGCTGAGTTCCTCTGCAATCTCCTGGTTAAGAAAAGTTCCAAAAATGTGTGTTGTGTGATAAACAAAAGCAGCGCGGCTGCAGCTCCTGTGATATGGAAGCCCATTTCTGCATTGTTATTTATGAACTCTTCTTTCCAATAGTCAAGTAGCTGCGTAAACTAGAGCAGATCAATACGCCTGAAAAGTTAGAGGCAGATGGGAGGGAATTAGATGACATTGGTGCACGCACTTTCAAAACTCTGAAGAGAGGAGCTGATCAAAATGCATAGGTCAAAAAAGTCTTTTTTTGTTGTTTTGTTTTGTTTTGTTTTGCAAACAGGTATTTTCCCATTTCCAAATATTTCGCTTGGTGTATGACACAAATATTAGCATTTGCTCACTTTCATCACAGAAACCAAGTAATTTCTGATCTTTCCCATTGAAAAAGAAAATCAGCATGTAAACAGCTATCAAATATATTACACACTTTTTTTTTTTTTGGTGGAGGATATGGCAGGGTGGGGAAGAGACAGAAAAATCTTAGGTTATTGTACATCTTGAGCCCTATTTTAGCTAACTTTTCACTCAAACCAAGTCACCTATTGACTTTTAAGAGCTTGAGGGAAGAAAGAAAAAAGAGAAAAAGAAAAAGTACATTCTTTTCTCAGTGGAAGCACTGCACCTTCTGGATAGACACGTGAGTGTTATTCTGGTGAGAAAAACTTTATGGGCTCCAGGCTGCTGACAGAACTCAGATCACCCCTAGCCATGGGGTGCGACGAGAGCATCCAGCACAACTGCAAGATTTTTACTCTGTGAGGCCAGGAACCACGTCCAGCTCTCCAGGCTGCCTCTAAGCTGCTTCCTTGGGCTCTCTGCAATCCAAATCAAGACACATCTGCCTTCAAGCCAGGTTCTCAGAACTTGATTATCTTTCCCCGTTTCCCAATGGGAGATGACAGTTTGAGAGGAAAGAGAAGGGAGGAGTGAAAAATTAACACAAGCACTTAAGATGTTATGAAACTGCAATATGCATCTCCAGCCTGCCCCCTGGCCCTGAAGCCAATACATTATTTAACAGAAAAGAAAGCATAAATGAGCCAGAACAATAGCTAGAGGGAGGAAGGGGGGGTATATATATGCATGTATGTGTATATATATATATATATATTTTAATTCTTTAAACCATGCCCATTAGTTTTGTTTCTTATTTAGGATACTGCATTAATCATGCTAATATTTTACAGCCAGGCTCTACACTTTAGCCATTACTTTAATCAAACCCATCAGCGTACCAAAGAACACGCTACCAGGTGGGAATAGCTGCTACCGCTTGCTGTTAATTACTTTGCATTTTACAGCAATCAGCAGCAGGGGCTGAGATCATAATAAATTCATGACTTATGGGTCCATAAAATCATTACCGTAGGAAAATATGTTTTATCAGGCATTCGTCGGGCTGCTGCTCAGAGAGAGATTTCTTGAAGGAAATGACACCCATGAAATTAAACGGATCCTCGCAGTCAGCAGAAATGCTAATGTGGGAGCAAGCAGAGCCGGGGCCCGTGTGGAGCGGCGAGGTGGGGGAGGCAGGGAGAGGAGGATGGGGAAGGAAGGAGGGAGGCGCTGGCAGGGAGCCCGGCTGGCAGCCAGCGGGGATGGACGGAGCACGGAGCACCCAATGCAAGGTCCCCAGGGGAGACACCAAGCCGTGCGGGGAGAAGCGACCCCGGAGCGCGGCGGGACGGCGGGCACGTGGGTGTTCGCACCCCTCTCGCACCCCCATTTCATTCCCGGTGCTCCCTGCTCGGCCCTCTGGCTCTCCCTCATCCCACGGGTGCTCCCGGCTCCCCGATGACTTCCCGGCTTCCCAAGCAATGGCACCAATGGACACGGAGGCAGCTCCCCTGCCTCGGCCTCAGGGAGCGCGAGCCACAGGAACGCAGGGCTTGGTGTGGATAGGCAGAGCACTCAGCTTCACCGCCTGGAGCTCGGGAAGCCTTTTCCATTGCTCCGCGTGGGGCGATCAGATAAGCACAGACACAGAAGGAAGAGTTATTCTCACCTCTTACTGCAAGGATTCCCTCAGCTCAAGGTGCATTGATCAGCTGATGTGCAGAGGCTTGACCAGCCTAGGCACTATTCACTCCCCAGTGGCACTTTTCCAGAAGGAAACATGGAACATATTCATGACTAATTGCAAAAATCTCATTGCTCTTAAACAATATGCATGTGTTTTGCACAGACGTAATGTCAGCTCAGCTTGAACCTTCTATCCCCAAATCAGGCCATCTGAATCCAGGAGCTCTAATTCAATCACCTAAAATTCCACACACATTTTATGAGATGTTCCAGATGCGAATGGTGCAGGACCCACACTCGGCACCAAATACTGCAATTCCATCTCAGTAAAATCAAGAGCGACAGTGAAATCAAGCAGTGTCAAATTGACATAAAGCAGCAATAAAGAAGCCTCAGGATTTGAGAGGCATGAAAGGAGGCTAAATGAACTTGCTGAATATTTCCTAAGTCTTTCCCGCACTTGCATAAAATCCCCTGGCACTTCCAGAGTCATTAGCCATGCCAGTTCCTAAAGAACAATAAGTTCACTTTGATTTTTTTTCTTTTTTTTTTCCCTCAAATGTATGACCAACTGAGTTTTCTTTGGCAAGAAGCCATTGGCTCTTTAAAGTTCATGTGTTTCTTGGCCCGTGAAAATGAAAAACTAGGGTGCCAGCTAGAAAATGTTTTGGAAGTGTTAACTTGGCCAGGCCCTTGGGTTTTTTTCCTGTTTGTTTCAATTTGAAAATACTAAGGAAGATCAGTCATAGCTGGTTTGTTTGGTTTATTCTCCTCTTCCAATTACACTGCACAAACAGGGAACATTATTTAGTGTTATTTAAGCATGAAATTATAACAGATCATTTTAAATATCAAGGTCCTAAAAATAAATCTTTGTATCAAGGCACAGCAGGTCTAGATCTACTAGCTTGTTAGTATCCATCGGGGCGGGCAGATGGCAGGAAAACCTCTCGGCATGCGAGACGCACTGCCTTTGTCTGCAGGGCTCCTGAGAAGCCGGCAGCTTGGCTCCCGGGCTGCGCTGACAGCGAGGACGTGGACGGGAGCGGGGAGAGGAGCCCGCGGCACCACTGGCCCGAGAGGAGGCCAGTGGCACTCGAGGCCTGCAGCCAAATGCTCTTGGCCCATCCGCCTTCCAGAAATCCGCTCTCCGCTCTGCCCGGCAAAGCAGCTGGCCCTTTGGCTGGACTCAAAGCGCAAAGCAAAGCTCCAATGTTATAAATGCTCCTTGAAGAGCCTCTATTAGCCACTCAGGAGCTCCTAACCACACGGGACACCGTGATGGACAGTGGTGGCCAGCGATAGGACTAGAGGAAACGGCCACAAGCTGAGGCACCAAAAGCTCCACAGGAACTTAAGGCAACATTTGTTAGCAGTGAGGGTGCCAGAGCCCTGGAACAGGCTGCCCAGGGAGGCTGTGGAGTCTCCTTCTTTGGGGATCTTTAAAACCCGCTTGGATGCAGCCCTGTGCCCCGTGCTCTGGGTGACCCTGCATGTGCAGGGGGGTTGGACTGGATCATCTCTTGAGGTCCCTTCCAATCTCAAACATCCTGTGATTCTATGACACGAGAGCCACAGCATCTCTGTGCAGTAAATTGCCTTTCTTTGGCTTCTGCATATGCAGTTAGCCACTTCCCTGCCTCCCAAAGGGACGGATCCAGACCCCACTTCAGGATCTCCCCGCACAAACCCCCTCGCACGCCCTAGGTCCCAGAGGGTGACAAAGCTCCCTGAGCCCCAGGGGAAATGCTTTCCCAGAAAGCACCGTCCTCCATCAGTGCAGAGCAAGGCCAGACTGCCCCGGCTGCAGCTCCACGTGTCTCCACGTGCCGGGACCTTCACCTTTCCGCTTCCTTATAACAGATCCCATTTTGCCTCTTCCTACTGAGCCCATAAGTAACCTCATCTGACAGGTACTGCAGCCTGCACATTTCCCTGTTATAGTCCTATCTGGCTATAAATATCATTTTCTTCTCCAGGGAAAGGGCGTCTGACCCAAAGTGTATGAAGCTTCCTGACAGGCTGGGAAAGGAAGAGAAGAGGTTTAAATGTCAGCTAAAACAATCTTCATTGTCTTCCCTAAATTTGCAAAGCTTCTCGAGTCACTGCAGGGAGGCATGCGCCTGTTTGAAGTGCAGCCTGAAAATCCTTTTGCAAAATATTTGCTGAAACACAATCAAGCTGGAATTGGAGGGGATTAAAACTGCTTCTGTCCTTGCCCCAGCCCCCCTGAAACCCATCTTTGAGAGGGTTTTTGTAGAGGCAGGGAGTTATGTCCCCATGTCTTGAAGGCACAGTACAAAAGAGAGGGAGCAAAATAAGAACTTAAAGCTCCTACCATCGCTATTATTGAAATGCCTCATTTGACATTTTGACTGTTTCAATTAGCTAACAAGGAACGCTCCACTTAATCCTCCCTCAGATGCTGAACAAACTAAGTCTCTCCCTTCCCCCTTCCCAGATCCCGCTGGCAGCTACTCCCCATCCTCCCTCCCTGGGGATCCCAGCGGGGTGACGGCTCCTTCCCACGGGGAAGCATCACGACAGTGCACCAAGCCCCAGCGGCACCTACCGAGCCGGTGGGCGTTAGGGTTCCCCAAACCCTCTGTTTCTTCAGACACAGCACCACAAAGCCTGGGGAGGATACAAATGCGGGCACTCCTCCCCAAATTATTCCATTCCATGACATCTAACGGCAGTGTGGTACTTCCTGACAGCGGGGCACCAAAGAGCTGCCCTCTCTCCCTCATTAGGATTAATCCACAGGACCCCTTGCTGCTCTGAGCTGCAGCAGGCGGCAGAGCTCCCGCAACAACGTGACTCCCATGAGAGAACTGAACTCGGTGAAAAGGTTCCCCGCCTCCTTCACGTGCTTCGGGGTTAATTTCATCAGGCTCGTTTATTTCCCAGGGATTTACCTGCCACCAGGATTTTACGCCAAGGAACCTGACACGTCGGGAGCTCTGCAGTTGGTGGGTGCTCACCCACCAGGAATTCCACTCCCTTACACAGGCGCCCGTGGGGTACCTGGACTGGTGCCCGAATAGCAGCAGACACCCATAGATCCTGGTCAGGCAGCACTGCCCTCCCATCGCGGCCATTGTGGGCGTCCAGGGCCTGAACATGAGCTCCATTTAGCTGCAGAGAACTCCCAAGGATTACGTCTCAAGCACAAGGACTTCCAGGTCGGGGCTTGCCAAGCCAAGCATGGGCATGGGGCAGGGTCAAGGGGAGGCAAGCTGTTGAGAGTAAGTTTAAAAAAAAAAAAAACTTGCATGTTTTTGTGATTTTTTCTGGCCAAAGGGATAGGCTTCTCATCTGCTGCCCATGCAGGCAGCCTCACACAAGCTATGGGAAAGATCCTGCCCATTTTATATCTAACATCACCTCAACGGCTGCTTCTCCTACCCGAGCTGAGGGCAACGCTCACACGGGAGGAGAGCAAAACCGTGCCCATCCCAAGCAGCCTTTCCTACCGCTAGTGTCAGAACTAAGCTAAGATAACCTTTGATTGACACAAGTGCCTCATCATGGCTTTACTCTGTCCGAAGCATAAGGATAAAGCAAAACGCTTGCCAGTCCCTCCGGGAGCACCTTTCCCGGTCCAGCCTTCCTTCAGCAGGGACATCAGTCAGCTTTGTCAGCTCTCCACATGCCCCTAGTGGCACTGCTCTTAAGTACACAGTTAACTTCCATCATATGACTCTCCTCAGCAAAACACTTCTGCCTTAATTCAGACAAACATTCTCATCCCAGGCAGCACTGAATCATGTGCAAGTCTGGGCGCTGGACTCGCACAGGGCTGCTATTTTATTGCTTATAAAGGTGCAAGAAGGCTTTGCTGGAAACTGACCCTATTCTGAAGTATTTTGGCAATCGGTGAGCTCACAGCCCCATCAAAGGGTGCACGGACTGTCACAAACAGGAGCAGCAGGAAACCCCATGTCCCTGCACCCCATCTGTAAGCAGTGCCGGGGTCACGTCACGTACTCACTCCTGCCCTGCTTCATCTTACACCATCCCAGCCAGTTCCCTGCTCAGCAGGACCTCCCTCTTCTCCCAGGCAGGAGCCTTCTGCCTGCCATCAGCCTCAGGTGTTCATTGAGCCCGTAACGAGCTGCCCCTGTGCTAACACCTGCCTCATCTGCACAGCTCTTCTCCCTCCTGACTGCTTCTGCTGCACCACGCGCACGGCTCATCCCCTTTCAGCATTGCTTTTGTGAAGTTAAACTCGTTAAGTGTGATGAGATCTTTGCACATCTGAATTTCCTAGTGGGCTTCTTCATATCTGCTCCCATGTGCCTTCAGAAAGGGTGACCAGTGCATCCCCACCACTCCTGACGAGGTCTTACTGCACCTAGCTAACAAGAGCACTAACTAGCACTTCTGCAGCCTTTCAGAAACACCTTGCTGGAGCTTCCTACAATCACCTTGATCCCAGCTCCATGCCAGTGCCTCAGGCTCACTGGGGAACAAGGTTTCCAGTAAGCTGTGAAGGTCCAGCAGGACAGGCCCTCTTCCCAACAGCGGTAGGGCCCAGCCCTCAGGTCATCTACTGTGCCCTCTCTAGGGAGCCACCCACAACAGCTCTGGTGCTCCACAAAGCAAGCACAAGCTGTAGAGGAACCAAACCCTCTCAGGACAGGATCTGTGGTGGGCTCAGTAAGGAGAACAGACGCACCTCAGCTCCTAAACTCTCCTGACAAGGATTAATCCCTCTGGGGCAGCTGTCCTTTCTGCCCTCAGCATGCCCTCATTCTGTACATTCAAGATGCCTCAGACGTTACCTCCACACAACTGAATGTGCCTCAGCTCTTCGCCATGGTCAGACCTGAGTTTGCTCAGAGAGGGTTACCCCCCATTCTGCTTGTCCTCCTCTGCATTGCTGCCACAGAGCAGCAGGCTGGAAATGTGTGTAAAATCCAGACAGTCGAAGTCCCGCCACCTCTGCAGAGCCCTCTGGGCGCTGCTCAGCAGCCAACAGAGCCATCCCTCCTCGGAGGAAAGCATCGCTATGCTGCCAAAGGGGCCCGACAACCACTTCTTCCCAGGCAATCGCCCGGATGATCCACGGGCACAAAATACTTGGTGCGCCCCAACCAGAGGAACCTCTATTAATCACAGCCCTCCACAGTTAAAGTTATTTAATTCAGAGGTGAGATAAGCTGCTCAGCTGTTTATGTCCAAGGGTTAAACTTGCCCCAGCTGCACACTAAACACATTTTTTACAATCTGGCAGTGATCCTTGCCTATTAAGCATCTCTGGCTTCAGAGGAGAGGTATTGATTTATTTCACTTTTATGGCTGGAGGTATTTATTCCTATTTGCTTTCTCGCTTCTTGGTCCCAGCTGGGTGGAGGGCGAGGAGGGGGAACTCCAGCATGGTGGAGCAGAGAGCTGATGACTCACAGCTTTCTGAACGAGGGCACAGGGCTGGGGCACGCAGGTGGCAATCAGCTCCCAGGCTATCCCCGCTGCTGGAGCTGCTTTCCTTCCGTGGTGCAAAGGGCTAGGCATGCGGCTGCAGGAGAAGCAAATCACACCAGACTTTGGAGGGAAGGCTGCTATCCAAGTTATGTCCCCACAGGGTGAGTTAGAGATCAATTAGCACCAGTTAAGGACCTCAGCAAGTCTCTTCCTCAGGAAGAATATCAACGTTTCCCCATACCTTTAAATCAGCCTGGAAAGGAAGATGGAGCCATAGTGCTCCAAGAGACAATCTTGCACTGACACCTCCGAGCTCAGCCCTTTCCCCGCATACCCACAGGCACCGGGATCTAGCGAGGACTCCTGCACAGGGCTCCCTGTGGTGCCAGCACAAGGACAGTACCTACTACATACAGGCAGGCAAGCTCAGATTGTGGGGCAGGGCGGCAGGTTTATTCACAACGCAGGTATATCCTAGTAAATAAGTGTCAGCAGTGAGACAGGAACTAGGGAAGAGGAGTCTTACAGCCTGTTTTCTCTCTCAGGCCAGATTGCTAAATAGATTTAAAGATGAATATTTCAGCACATATTTCAACGAGCCACCCATTAACAGAAATACCTCTGGACAGCGAGAGCAGGAGCTCTGGAGGGAAGTCTTAGAGAAGGGACCAACTTGTGCTGTTCACAACAGCTTCACAAACTCCCTGGGAATCCTGTTTTGCTGGAGAGAGGGATGCAGCCGTGGCCCATGCAGGGACGCTGTTTGCACAGGAAGCAGAGCCCCCCTCTGCAGATGTCTGCCTTTGATCTGCACGCGCAGCCGATGTGCCACGAGGTGCCCGAGGACACAACAAGGCACAGGGGAGAGCCCCAGACTGCAGCACCGTGCTCATCGCACGGCCCCGTCTCCAGCGCTGGAGCACCGTCCTGCCCGCGGTGCCGTCCTGCCCGCAGCGCCGTCCTGCCCGCGGTGCCGTCCTGCCCACAGCGCCGTCCTGCCCACGGCGCCGTCCTGCCCGCGGTGCCGTCCTGCCCGCGGCGCCGAGGGCAGCAGGGCTCCCGCGGGTCCCACCAGCCTGTGCTAGGGCAGCCAGACCTTCTTAGCATCCCCATTTGAACACACAAGGTAGCACGGGAAGACACCGGCTGCTGGCTACCTATGCAGTAGCTGGCACACATGTTTAGGCCGTTCTTTCCAAGGCATCTACCTAGCTCTCGAGCACAGGCACAAATTAAAAGCAAGCTTCGCCTCCGCAGCACTGCCTGCCCACCTACACGAGACCAGACCAGACCCCCAGGCTTGTCTGCCTACAAGCAGCGAGGAATAAAATGTCCCCTTCTCCCGTGGTCTATTCCCACAGCAGGCAAGTTCACAGAAGGGATGCTTTCCACTCCCACGCTCCTGCAGTGCAGTCTCAGCACATGAGCTTGGGCTTTTGGGTGCTATCTTCGGGTTTAGGGAAAGTGTCTCTTCTGTGTAGGCTTCAGAGATCGCCGTGGCTCAGGGCGCGGGGAGGGAAGGTGAAGCAGCAGCTCTGGAGCCAGGAGGACTCTGCACCAGGCAGTTTGGGATTGGTGCAGTGCAGCCCCCGGGACGGCTCCCCGGCCTGCACCCTCCCCAGCACAGGCCAGCGAGCTGCCAAACTGCACCCGCACGGCCAACAGGCAGGGCGCCAAAGGGCAGAGGCCAACACCAGCAAGAAAGGGGCCGAGCTCTCCTCATTTTGCTCCATCTGCACAATGACAGCATCACATAGCCTAGGATCCTTTGTCCTCCTTGAACTCTTAAGTCAAGGACTGAAAAAGTAGCAGCATGGATCTGCAAGAAGCACTGGGAGCCAAGGGAAGGCCCCTTTTTGGCTCCCCACCAAACCTGCACAACCCCAGGGGCTCCTATCAACTTCCAGGGCCCAAAGGCTACACACTGCCCCAAGATGCCATGTATGTTCAACACGTAGCAGAGCCCAGGAAAAGGAACCCCCCCCCCGCCCTCTGCTCACTCACAATCCCTCCTGCTCCCGAAAGCGGCTGCATTTCCATTCGCCAAACACACGGCACAAGGAAGGAGGGCAGCGGGCAGGCTGGGGAGCCCAGCACGGGACCGCCCGTGGCCCTGCAGCTGGCCGGGACGCACGCTTTGCAGCAGGAGATGCTCCCCGCGCGCACGCCCCGCCGGCTCCCCGCCGCGGCTTCCCTGGCTCCGAGGCGCAGCTCGCGCTCCCGTCTCCGGCGCTAGTTAAATACGCCTCCAGGCAAGTGTCAGGAGCCAGCCCCATCTGAAATTCATTGTGTTGTCAAGATGACAAGTGCTCTGCCAGGCTCTTAGTCTCTGCTGCCCTTCCTGCATCTATTCCCCCTTCTTCAGCTCATTAGAAACTCCCTTGATATACCAAGGCTGTTTCTTTTCCTAATAATTTAAGTGTTTTCTTAACTTCAAACCATCAACAGCCGTGGGACTGAAGAAGAAGAACAATGTCAAACACTTTGCCTTCATTTACAGAGATTCAGCCCAGTCTAACGCAGCTGGGAGCAGGGCTTGCTGAAAGGAGGCTCGTGGAGCCAAGCAGCCACGTGGCACTGAGCGCGAGCCCAGGTCAAGGTGTCTGCTGGACGACTTGCTCAGCGCCTATCTGCCCGTCCAGGATGTACAAACCACTGTGTCCACATTGCGGTGCAGAGCACAGGGGCTTTCTCCTCTTCTGGAGGGCTCCAGGCTGCAGGTTCAGCTCTCACCTGCCTATATAGGAGCGATGCAGGTGGCCGGCAACTCTGAGATCAGGCTTTGCCAAATCCTCCTATTTTTCCCCAAACACATATTGTGAGTGAACAGACTGACCTCTAAGGCACGACAGGGTACCCTGCCCTACATTCAGATCGAGGTATCCTCTCATTTTTTCTCCCTGCATCAGGGAAAGGAGGGTATCTTTGGTCCTGCTTCAAGATTCCAGCCCTCTCGGCCCTGTGTCCGCTCGTGCAAAGCCAGGAGGGCTGGGATGGCACGTGCTGTTCTCTCAGGAGACAGTGTCTTTCCAGACACCGGTCCCATGCGGTCTGTGTGCTGGCAGCTCATCCCAACCCAAATAAGCTGAAAAAAGAGGGGAAAGCTTCTTAGGAAATTGGAGAACCTGCCAGCACATCCCTCTGTGTCTTCTGACTCTGGATATCTCCATATCTGCATCTCTAATGTGATCTTTGTAGCCATCCCCTTTGTTTTCCATACAGTGACTTTCTTGGGTGATCCAAGCCTGTGTTTAACCCAGGCTAGAGCCAGGGGAGAGTCAAGAACCAGGGCTACACTCATGAGAGTGACCATTACAGAGCAAAAGGTCCCAACAAAGGAGCCCAAGGGGCAGGCAGAAACAGAGACAGGACCAGAGCGAGAATCAGACAGGTCCAAGTGCAAAGCACAGACTGGGAGAACGTCCAAGGCCAAACTGGAAGCTTGTCTAGCACCAGGTCAGAGGAAGCAGGATCACATCCACGAACAAGAACATGAGATGAGAGCTGAGCAGCCAACCAGAGACACGACGTAAGGCACTAAACCAAGCACAGAGGCTGTCTGCCAGTTCCAGGAAGCCTTTTGCTAGGCTCCCTCTTGGTGTCTGCTGTGACCACATACAAGGAGAGAGCCAAGCATCCAAGAGCTCAGTTACAACGGACCGATCATGAAGGTGAGCAGAAATCCACAGGAGACCTCTGCTCCATGCCCTCCCCATTTGCCCCTAAATCTACATCCAGCAAAGTCTGCTTGAGGTGCATCCCATCCCATGTGGCCCTGCCAAATCCCAAGGCAGAGACCAGACCCTACCCTTCCTCCAGCACTGGTGTGGAGTCTGTCTTGCAGTAAGCAGAGCTCAAGGTTGCCTACGGTCTGAGCTCTCTGCACTACAGACAGCAGGGGAAGATCATCAGTTCAGCATCTCTCTATTCTTGCCTCTCTTTATCTATAGGGTGCTTTAAGTATGATGAGTTAAAGATGGACATAACCTGAGAAGCACAAACACAACCCTTACTTGAACACAAGCTATATCTTCCTACAGGCTTCTTCTGTCACATTGTCCTGCCTCACAGCAATAAAATACCAACTCTTTTGCCCTGCTAGCTGTGTTGGAAAATATCCAGACTAGCTGCCCAGGCCCCTGTAAAAGCTTGCTTTAAGTCTTGCCCAAGCCCCTGAATCAAAAGAGCTCAAGAGGGGGAGACAAATTAAGCCTTCTCCTTTCCTGTACACAAAGGCCTGGAGTGAGGAATGCAGAGGTGCTGCAGAACAGAAGAGATCCTGTGGATCTGCACTGTCAAACGTGCCCTGCGACACAATCTACCCTGCCTGCTGAGCCATGCTCTCAGTTAAAGCTTTGTTCTAGTTAGAACCACTACTTCTATGCTTGATTCCTCAAAAAGAGGGGTTTACGACGTGGCTGCCCACCTGTCTCCCCAACACACGCTGTGGACACGCTCCACACTCATTGTGCGACCAGTGGTCAAAACCTGATCCCAGAACTACAGTTAGTACAGGGAGGAAGACAAGTAGGCAAAGAAAAGATTCTGCTGCTCCAAGAGAGCTTTGCTGAGCAGAGTGGTGGAGACAGAACTTAAAGATCCAGTGGCTCCAGGGACTCCCAAAACGTCCCCGAGAAGCAGTAGATGCCGCCCCTGGGGCGCTGAGCTTAGGCTGTGCTGCCGTGGGGGTCTGGCTGCCTCAACCGGCCTCCTCTGCGCGTGGTCAGACCCTCCCTGGGGCAGGGGCTGTTTCCATCCGTGGGTGCACACAGTGAATGGCACAACAGGTCCCTAGTCTGAGCGGGGCTTCTTGGTGCTGACATATAAATAACCGTGATTAGCTCCTCTAAACGAGCATCCTCGTCTTCTAATAAACATCATAAAAAGGCAGAAATGAGACTTAATTCACTTTTATTGTCACAACTGACACACTGCAAGATCTTAATTGGACTGAAAAGAGTTTCCGGGAAGGAGCTGCTGTTTAAGTAACTCATTAGCAGCAGCCTGGCGGAGACAGATGCCCCGCTTCCAGGAGGAGGTGAAAAGCGGCGTGGGTGCCACCCCGTGCCCACCCTCACCGAGGCTCCCTGGGGCAGCCCCACGAGGGCTCTGCTCTTGGAGAGTCTCCTCTGCTTCAGGCACACCCAAGCCTGTTGCCCAGCGCCACACAGACCCCCCCAACACATCCGCCTTGTGTCCCCCTGCCCTGCTCTGTGCCACTCAACACGGCCACAAAGGGGGGCCACAAAGCGGCACCACGGGCCAGCACCATCAACCAGCTGCATCAGGGGCGAGTTTACAATACTGAGTCCTTTAAACCACCCCTATGTTACCTACAAGACATCAGCAGTCACCAAGTAACCAGGGCTCTTCCCAGACACTTTCTCCAGCCCCATTTCTACACTGGGATCTTCTCATTGTCTTGGGAGGATGATGAGGTGCATGATTTCTCACCTTGAAATCTCCAAAAGCCAAGGGATTGTTTTGACTCACGTATGAAAGATAAATCCCCTTAGGGACTAAAGCTGATAGAAAGCCATCCAACAAGACAAACTTGTCAGGAAGTTCTGATCTCCTGAAACCCCGGAGCTGCAGCAGGACACCTTCTGCAGTTCTCAGTGTTGCAGCAGCATGAGCAGCACCTCGACACAGCGCCACGTGCCATCTGTGCTGCCCAGCAAGCTGGGGCAGCGCCCGGATGCTTTACCCCACCTTGCGGTCCCGGTGCAGATAAATTCAGGTTTCTGCTCTCGCTGTCTGGGTAAAGGCAGGGAGGGGGTGCTGACATCTTTCAAATGAGACCTTAGAAAGAAGCTGTCTGCATGTCTGGACGTTTAAGATTCCCAGGCAGTGCTTTGTCTGGATGAAATGGTTGCTCAAGCATTCCAGCCAGGAACAGCTGTATCCAGGAGCACCACAATTCCGGTCCACAGCACGAGCGTCATCACCAGCGCTTCTGGCCATGCCAGGGATGCTCTAGGGCTCCCACCAGGCTACGTGTTCTCCACACACGCAGTGAAGATCCTGCTCTCCATTTCTCACACTCTTAAGAGAGATGTGAGGGTCAAGAGGCCAGGGACACAGAGTGACTTTGGCAAGGTCATACTGCAGGCCAGGCAGAGGCAGGCAGAGCAGTGCACATCCTGACCTCCCAACCCTGACCCGTTCTGGCCACCCGCCCAGCTGCTCTCCCAAGAGGTTCGCTTTCCCGAGCGCAGAACGCTGCTCCATAAGAGACGAGCAAGCATTTGACAAAGAAAAGAACAGGATGGATAAAACCATGTGTTTGTACAAGAGAGCTTTTGCTCTGATCTTGAGTGCTGCAGTACATTTTGACCTACCACTGCAAGATTCAGCTACATCTTCCCTCCCTCCAAATGTGACAGAAGGCACAAAAGAACCCGCGACGGCTGCTGCAAAGCCCCGTGCTGGGATTCCAGCTGACAACCAGCACCAGCAGAGCTGCCCACACACCCATTAAATCCCACAGCCTCCGCTCTCCTGTCACCTGCAGGAAGTGCGTGCATACACACACACACATATACATGCAAACAGGGCCTGATCCTCCGCTCAGACACTGCAGAACAGCGTCGCTCTCCAGCAGGTCTGTATGCAAGGAGGAACATCCCCCAACACGGGCTTCCCAGGGCGGGAAGCTGCAATGGGCTCCGTGCCTCTGCTGCACATGCCGCTTCAGATTTACTGCTGCTGCCAAGAAAGGTGGATTTATGCCCAAATTTAGCAGCAATCAAATCAATGTGAGAGCGTTCACATGGGGATCTGCCACAAGCTTTTGTTAGGCCAGGGCAGGATTTAAGCACTGAACAGCCCTTCCCTTGGGCCATGTCAAACCCAGGGCTTGCGGTGGCCTCCCTGCTTCACAGCCCAGGTCGTGAGCAAGGAATCCCATTTCTGCCCCAGTGCAGGGGCAATCCTGCTGGGAGCTGGTCGTCCACCTCTCACAGAGGACAAGGAGCTGGCATGGAGAATAGGTCAGCGCTCCAAATGGAAGTTCTAAACTTCAACCTCAACTGGCACGCAGGACGCATGGCAGGAGGTTTATTTTTTAGTGAACAAGTTTCCCCTCTTCCAATCAAGTCAGAGGCAGTAAGAGGTGGGTTTCAGCAAGGCATCAATCTGCCAGCAGCACATCAAGGCTTCTGAACAGCAAGGGCACAGACAGTTGTCCAGTGGAAAGCAAAAAAAAAAAGGGAAAAAAGGTCAGAGCAGTAACTCTTGCACTATTTGTTCCACAAACAGAGAAGGTTTACACAGCCTTTCTGGGCAATTATTGGGTAGGAAATAAATCTCAAGAGAAACTCATCTCTTCTCTGGCTCTGCGGCTGAATCTCTTTGCCTCGCGCCCCTTGCAATGTCCCCCAAATGCTCTGCAACAAGATGTCAGTTACACAACCCAAGGCTGAGCCCAAAGAGGCAGTGGAGAACTGTATTAAATTTAATAGCATTGCTCCAGGTAATCTATGACCAGTTATAATCAATTGTCCATGCCCACTGCAGCGTGACTACAGCCGCCTTCACAGTGCTGCAGGTGCAGGGCTGGCAGGGAAAGCTCTGCATAGGCTGGAGACGAGACACAGCTCTAAGACGGCCTTGAACACACCGAGGGGCTCCGAGGACGCCGAGCGGCGTCTGCAGCCGTTCCAGGCCGGGGACCAAGGTCCCTCGGAGGATGCGCGTCCTGGGCGAGCACACCAACCCCCAAGAGACAACGACTATCCAAGCTAAGGGGGGAAAAAGACAATGGCCAGAGAGAGACAGACTCTCCCCTTTAATTCCAAAAGGCAAGAAAGAGGATCACTGTGTGTTTTATAGAGAGGAAAATGAAGCACAAAGCAACAGGAAGGACTTCTCTGCTTTTACAGAGCAGGGAAGCAATCTTTAGCTCCTGGAGCCCCGGCAAGGCTTTACACACAGCCCTGTGCTCCTTACACAGTGTCATTCCACTAGCTGGGACTAACTCCTAGTTAGTCCCTAGTTAGAGGACTAATGTCCTCTGCAGCACCAGCAAAGCAGGGCATGAGCAGCCAGGGCTGGGAGAGCCGGGCTAGCCAAGCCATGCGAGGGAGAAGGGAAGGGATGGAGAGCCAGGGGAGACAGTAAGGAGCAGGGCTGGGTGCTGCTCGCTCTTACCAGGGCATAGGACATGGTCTGAGCATGTCCCTGTCCCACGCACCCCGACCCCTGCCTCGGTGGTAGCAGCCGGGCAGCTTGGCTTTCCAGGCCTCTCCAAGGAGGACTCACCACACAACCCTCTGGAGCATCCACTTCTTTTGCCTGTACTTACTACCACCTGACTTGAAATCCTCCAACAGCTAAGGACCACAGCTGAAGAAATACGGCCTTTCCGACCGTTATCCAGACAATCCCAAATTCAGACCAGGCCTAGGGCACAGAGGCACAACCCGGTGATCAGAGCAAGAGTTAGCCCAAAACAAGACCAAAGAGTGAAGCAAAGGCAGCCCCAGATCCCAAGTCAGCCATTGAGTACCATGCCACACTTAGACAAGCCAAGCTCAAGAGGCTTTTCCACCTCCAGCTTGTGGTCCACCAGAGAGAAAGTCCTCACAGGATGAGGATATACCTGAATTCATAAAGCTGAGGAGCTGTAACATGTATGAACTGATTGCCTGATCTCCCACTCCTTTTTTTTTAATTTTATTTTATCTTTTTTAACTATGGTGCTTGCTTCCCCCTCATCTCTCCGGAGGGACCTTAGGAAGGGGCTGCATTTTCTCACCGTTCTCTCACAGACAGCGAGGATCCCGGTGAGGATGCGCAGTGGGATCCTGGCCTGCGTGTGCTGCACGCCGCGGTGCTCCGGGGCAGGAGGGGCTCCGGGCAAACGGCACGAGTGTTTCCACGCGTGCTCCCTCCATGCACACCCACCGTGCCCGGGGAGAGGGCTCCTGTCACGGAGCGGAGCAGCCCCGCTATCCGTCACCCGCAAGCACACACAGAAAACAGCCTGAGCACCAACTATGGCCAGCAGCTCCCGTGCAGACCACCTCCAGAAACCCCGGGACAGGGGTCTGAACCAGCAGGGAGCAATCAAGACCGAGATAATTTAACCATGAGGACAGAAAAGCAGCCAGAAAACTCTTGCCCAGCCCGCTAAACTACCGCTCTCCGGAGGCTGCAAAACCCAAGCTACTTTCACTAAGCAAACGATAAGAAGCAGCAGGGTGCTAAGCCGTCCACTTCAGCCCAGCATAAATCTGAGCGCTTCTCTAGAGCTGGGTGCATGGGGAAAAGGCACTTGGAAAAACAGCAGCCAGTTCCTGAACAGTAACATTGCCATCTAGAGGCCCTCCTGCCTGGTCTGTGGAAAGGCCTGGGAAAGCTTGGAAGAATTTCCACCCTTCACTGTTTGCTGTGTGCAATAAAAGGGATCACTGAGGGGACAGGACACGAGGTTTAGAAGCACAGCATGGGTCAGATTGCAAGAGATTTTAATTAAAATTAGATAGACAGCTTCATGGGGGGTTGAATACTCACGTTTGTCTTTCTTTGCTCCTTGCAAGAATTTGGCCAGAGTGAAGACAACTATTTCTCCTCTTTCTGTGCTGTGAAGACTTGTCTTGTCCTCAGCAACCCACTTGGAGAGATGCGATGTGAGGATTCTGCCCCGTGCCGTGGCAAGGCCATGCCGAGGAGCCGAGCTGTCCTGTGGGATGACACCAGCAGTGCCTTATTGGAGTCGCTGTGGAAAGGTGTGAGCGGCACCCGGCTTTGGCTTGGATCTCAAACCCCTTCTGCACACAGGAAAGTGCCAGCAACTCAACATCCTCCCGAAAGGCAGGCTGAGATCCCAGCAGATCCAGCTCGGGACACAGCCTCTGTTCCACAGCGGAGCAGCTTTATCAGTCCGTATCTCTCTCCAAGCTAAGAGACCCGCTCACCTGCTGTCTCGCAGCCTGCCAGGCCCATGGTGGCATCATCACACCGTGCCCTACAGGACGGCGAGCAGAGAGGATTCACTCAGGGCACAGCTGTGCTCTGGGCAGCTGTCTGAGACCTGGAGGGAAGAGCAGGGCTCTGGGCCCCATGCAACCCTCCTCCTTATTCCAACCAGGAATTCAGGCCTGCACCCAGGCCAAGACAGCAGTCAGAACTAAAACCAAACATTGGCATTGTGCTGCAGACCTGGAGATCCAAACAAACCCATCATGGGGCAGGCCAGGAGGAGAGGCCGCACGGTGCAACCAGTGGTTATGAGGAACAGGACAGCATTTGGAGTTACCAGCTCAGATCCTCAGGCTTTCAGAGCTGACGAGACACGAAGCAGCTGCAGAACTTGTTTTATGGAGAGCTGTGGGGTAACCAACTCAATGCAGCCCAGCAGAGTAGCTTTGCTGGGGCAGCAGCTTTCAAGAGACTTCAACTAGAATTCAGCTCCAAAGTCCAATACCTCCAAGGAGAACAACACAAACTAAATTGTAAGCCTTGAATGTTCATCAGGTCAGCCACTTCCTTACAGCTTCCACCTCAGTAAAGGATAGGAAACCAGAAGAATAATCTGTAGAGGCTGTAAAAGGCTGTGCCAAACATGTCAAAACTGAGGTGAACGTCTTGGGTTTTGAAAGCACATGGCTTTCAAATGGGGAAGTGCAGCCTAGGTACAGGCTCCTCAGAGGTCCTAGCAATGTGCTGCTTCCCACAGCCTTCCAGAGAAGGGCTCAGATTCTTCTGCTTTCAGACTTCCAGGGCTTATCCCACCGTGCTCAGCCCTTCCTGTGGGCCCTCATTAAGCAGAGCTAAGAATGGGGACAAACAGGCAACAAGAGAAGTTCAGTTAGCAGCTCAGCTGTCTCCCCCATCCTGTCAGGGAAAGAGCCAAGGGCTCCAAGGACACTTTTCCTTTTCCACACTAACCCCTGCAGCACCCAAGTGAGCATCTCAGCAGCTTACATCATTCTGCACGTCACTGCCTGAGCGGCATCAGCTGAGCCTTAGACATTAGCTGTTCCTCCTCAGCATATGAGTCACCCCTCACATGAGCATCCGGGCTGCTTCCAGCTTCCCAGGAGGACTGCAGCCCCCCGGCACCTGCAATGGGGGAGCACTTCTGCCTCCACCATGCACAGAGGGAGCACAGCAGAGCCCCCACATATGTAGAAGCAGCCCAAAAGCTGTGCCCAGTGGCACCCACAGTAGCACTTAACACAGATGGTTCTGAAGGGGGTTCCTGCTGAAGCATCCATGGCAGCTGTGGCTAGTCTGACCCCTCTACAGGTCCAGCCTTGCACTAGACAATTTGGCTACCAAATTATAATTTGTTGCCACAAAGGACTCACAGGGGTGATGCTAAAGATCTGGGAAATATTTCTTAGATCTTGAATGGAGCAGAGGCCATCAATCTGCTCTTCATTCGTGATCACCAGTCACCAGCTTTGCTGGATACATAAGTCCTTCCAACAAGACTGCTTAGATTATAATTTTCAAGAGTCCTTGCTTCATCCCTCAGTCTTGCTTATGGTGCAGCAGGTCTAGGAGGCGATAGCCAAGGCCAGAGCCACAGAACCACCCCCTCTCCCATCAAGAAGGTGCTTCTAGAATAGATGCAATGGAGGCAGCTTCTCCTGCCACCTAGGAATTAAATGCCTGTTTCAGCAAATTCATCTTAACAAATTCATCTCTCTCAGTCAGCAGAGAGCCAGGCCCTCCAGATAGGATTATAGCCCAGGTGGTAAATAAGTGTCCCCTGTAAGACTACCAGCAGCATCCTCCATGGGCACATTCAGTGCTGTGGATATCAAATGTATACCAAAGGCCTCAAAAACCTCAGTCTTGACACTACAAAACCTATGGAATGTGGCAAGGGAGGCTAGGGGTGGCTGAACAAAGGCCACAAATGGTTGCACAGGCCTTTGGGACCAAACAGCATGCAAGAACAGAGAAGATGTGCCCTTTCAAGATCTGATGGGAGCCACAGCAAGCATGAGGAAGAGGGAGAGTGGTAACTCTCTCTTTTCAAAAGACGTTAATCAGCAGGTGAGACTCATCAAGTCAACTCAACCCTTGGTTGAGATGATGGTCCCAAGAGCTGGACTTGAAGTTTGTGGTCAGCAAGGCAGAGAAAGCCGGGGTCAGGCAAACCAAAGGGGAGAAGATGTGCCAGGGAATAGAACTGAAGGCAGAGGCTGGAGCCCACAGTCAGCTGCAAGGAACTGAGGCTGAGCCCCTGAAACCAGCGGTAGTAGCCCGGCTTGCACCAGCAGAGGACAGGGACTGCAGCAAGGAGCTCCAAGCTGGAGAAACCTGTCAGCACTGCGGAGCAGGCTGGAAGAGACAGATGAATACCATCCAATGCTGACCTTCCAGCTTGTGGTCTCCTCCTTCAAAGCCTCAGACAACAAGGGCTGTGCCACTATTCACGCACTGCCATGCCTGCAAAACAGGTCTACATAAGCTTAGCTCTGCCAAAGGCAAACCCACAGCCCACTGCAATCTGCCACCGCAGAGCTGGCACATGCCCTGCCGCAACCCACATCTCTGCAGGCTTCCCAGGGACTGCCCCGCTCACGGACCCGCTGCAGCTTCAAGCACACGCTCAAATCCAGACCAGTCCTTAGCAGGGAAGCCTTTGTCAGTGAAGATTAATTCCTGCGGTTTGCAGCTTTCTACCTGAGCTACCTTGGCACTTGAGCTGTCAGGAAGGAAAAGAAAAGATAATAAAATCCTCTCAATGTGTTGATCAGGGACAAACTCCAGTTGGGTCTTCTGCAGTTCTGTCACGTTTTTAAACTGGTGAACCACTGAAACTGCTAACAGTAAGAAAAAGAAATTCACTCTGAGCCCCTGAAATCTCTGCTGAGAAGGTGAGAGACTGGGAAAACACACTTGAAGAAGGACTTTGAAAACACACCACTGTTTAGACTTAATTAGGGCTGGTGCAGGCCAGGCAACTGTTAATGTGCTGTGCTCGTGGATGGAGCCATGGTTACTGCTTGCTAATGGAGGAGCAGGGACAAGAGCCCAGGACTGAGCGGCAGGTGCCGCTGAGGACACGGAGGGGAGGCTCCCGGGCAGCTGCTGCTTCCTTCCCTCGGCGGTCGGCAGGTCCGTGATGGATGGTCGAGTTGCAGCCCTCTCTCCTGCGACACATCATTGGATTTGCCGCAGACACGGGGCTGGAGCTCTGCGCACCACGAGGGGTCACGGTCCCTCCAAATAACGCCCCGAGAAGCACCAAGAAGTGGCATCAAGCCTTGCCCCTTGGCATCACGGGGACGCTAGCTGGAGTGGGGGTGGCAAGAGGAGCTTTCCCTGCTGGCCCTGGCTACCATGAATGATTTATACCTGCTGTGTCGGACAGACACCACCATATGCTGGCGTGATGGCACACGTTGCCTCCCAACCAGCCCTCGCCCTGGAGAACAGGGCCCAAGGAGCTCCACGGAGGTAGGTGGGGAGCCCTCCTCCAGTCCCCTCCACAGAGCAGGGCTCATGTCCATCCCACGGCGAGCAACGCGGAGCTCGTGACGAGCACATCCACGGGCAGCATCCCCAGGGGCTGTTCATAGGCAAGATCATCCCCTGGGATGGTGTTCTGGACCCGGACCGTGTCAGATGGCCTCAATCTCCTGGCAGGTTAGGGCTGAGATCCCGAGCCAACACAGGAGCCAGCAACACCCTGGCACAGGAGACACACTTGGGAGGCAGATCACACGGAAGATCCTGACACCACCACCCCAAACCTGCCTCCCAGCTACAGCACAGACTTTTGGCCTTTTTCTGCTCCACGAAAGGGGAGTCAGGCACAGCAGATGTGCAGATCAAAGACCAGACAGGTGAGCAACGGCACACGGCTCACACACAGCAAGGGAGGAACGGCCAAAACACACAAGAGACAGACGTAGCCACAACGAGAGCAGAGCGGGAGTCAGCACAGGGACATGAGGCTCCGCACCGCAGGAACCCTGGGCATCACAGCAGGCACCTGAGAAGCTCCAGCTCTTCCCACCATTAGCAGTTTCAGGTGCTTTGCTCTTATAAAAAAAAAAAAAAAAAAAAAAAAAAAAAGTTCTGGAAACCTCAAAGAACAATATATAATCAAAAAAAAAAAAAAAAAAAAAAAAAAGAAAAAACTCTGAACATCTGAACATCCCATAACAAGTCGAGACCTACGCAGTGTTTTCTCCTTGTCCTCAAGTCCACCCTATCCCTTCAGTGCTCCTTACCAGCACAGCCTGGAATGCGTGTGAGCAGCCACCTGCAACCGTCACCAAATGCTCTGGAGCAGCAGTTAGTGCTTATGGGGATGCCCCTGCTGCTCCCTCCAGCTGGCAGGACTGCAGGACAGTGGTGTTTGCTGCCAGGCACTCCATTTGAAATTACAAATATTGTCCCACCACTGGTTTTGTCATCACAGGATCTTCCATCATCACGGACAACTGGGACCCACTGCGACTTTGAGCTGCAGAGCCAGCATTCAAATGGGGCTAGCGCTGCTCTCCGAGCAATGAGCAGTATATTTAAACAGCAAAGCGCAGAGAGGGAAGCGGCAGGAAGGAGAAGGGGGAGCAGGGGGGGAGCTGCTCATTTGTCCTTGGCAGAACAGCTCTGAGGCACCAGCAAACACTCTGCTCTGAGGGTAAGGAAAGCACTGGCAGCTACAAATTACTAATCAATGTCGGGTAACAACAACAGTAGCTAATAATGAAGGGCTGATCAGCTTACTACAGCAGTAATTATTCCTGACACCAGCCCTCCGAAGCAGCATCCAGGCTTAGCACGCTGTCTGCCGTGATGATAACCCAAGATAACAAGCAAAATTTTGTGCTGGAAGGAAGGAGCGGGGAGAAGGAGGGTGAGGGGGGAAAGAGCCCTCAGCAATTAGCGAGACTTGTGGTGCTAATTACACTGCGAATGGCGCGGGGCTTTGTCGGAGCCAACCTCAGCCTGGCGAGGAGGCTCCCCAGGCCTGGGCAGGGCCAGGGCCCCGTGGCGCCGTGGCAGCGACAAATGCCTCGTGGTTGGAACAACGGGCTCCGCACCAGCCTGTGGCCACCGCGGGCTCCGCACCAGCCTGTGGCCACCGCGGGTCCCCGGGGAAAGCCCCTTGCCCTGCGTGCCCTGCAATGGGGAGGCTGCTCTGCGCTTGCCACGGGGTCCAACAGGACCAACACACAGAAACCTTTATTTACCGGTGTAGCTGCTGAGAATAGGTTGGAAACACAGCGCGTGTGTCCACAGCCACTTCTTGGCTCGTGCTGCACTGCCCTGCTGCAGCAGCCTGGGAATGAAGGTGCTCCAGCACTTCCAGCCCAACGAGCAGCCCTGCGGCGGGAGGAAGGCTCAGCTTAACACCCACTCAGCAAGGCTGCTCCACCTGGCACGGCAGCAGTACGAACGCGCCAACACACGCGTGCTTTCCCACACGCACACACGTGCACCTCCTACTGTCAGAATAGGTGAGAAAAAAGGCGTAAGAAGCCTCTGGGCTTGTGATCACAGATGCCTTCCTCACCCACCTTCCCAAGCAGCCGCAATTATGGGCACCATTTTCTAGCACCCTTCATGCCGAAGGCTCCAAACTGCTCTCACACCGAGGTACATTTTAGGCAGGGGCTCAGCAGCAAGGCGGCTGCTTCTGGATGCGGGGCTGCACAGCCGTCACACAGCACCGTGAGCTCCACGAGCCCAGAGAGGAATTAAGGGCTTGCAGCCTCCCTACACATGGATCAATCCAGTTAGGAGAGCAGCGAGAGCTGCCTGCAGACAGATGCCTGCAGGGAGCACAGTCTGCTGGCTCTTCCCAGACCTCCGGGGCCTGGGGGGCTCTTCCTTGGCCGCTGCTTTGCAAAGACCCTGCAGCCCTCAGTAATACCAGCCAGACACTCTGCCAGCACCACCGCATTCAACAAATCCAGAGTCACAGAGAGGGGCAGTACGACTGGAGACTCTCCACATGTGCAAACATCCCAACAGGGCTCCAGGAGCATCTCTCAGCCCTCTCCTTCCCCGCCGGGGGGTCCTGATACAGGCCTGCAGATGTGCCCCCCACCCCCAAGCCACTCGCAATGCTGCAATACAGCCCCAAATCCTATTACAGGGCAGTATCGGGGGGACGCAGCTCCCAGCCCACGCACAAACAAAATCCTATTACAGCAGAGATCCCGATTCCAGCCTTTATTTACAGAAATTATTATTACAAGGGAGCCTGAGGGAAATCATGGCTCTGGGCTTTACACGCGGAATTCGTCACTGCCAGGGGAGCAGCCTCACAGCACCCTGAGGCCAGCGCCGAGACACAAACTGCCTCCGCGTTGTGCACCATGGAGAGGGAGGGAGCCAGAAACAGGAGCCAGGCCAAAGCAGAGGAGGGAAAGGCAGGCGCGTCGCTTCTGTCCGGCCGAGGCAACTTCCAGCAGCAAAGGGCACCAAATCCTCTGTTTAATTAAATTACCGCTCACCTAAGCTCAGGTTGCTGCTCTGCCGAACGAAACAGTCGGGGGGAGCGCAGCCCTGCCCAGGCGCGGGGCAGCGCAGGGCAGCCCTGCAGCCCTGTCCCAATGCGGGCAGCGCAGGGCAGCGGCGCGGACCGAGGAGCCGCCCGGCTGGGGCGCTCCGGGGCCTCAGCCCCATGCAGCCGGTGGCTGCAACGCGCGACAGCCAGCGGATTTGATCCCAGCTCCCATATCGCAGGCGGTGCCAGCACCAACACTGAATGCGCACGCTGGCCTGGAGGCTCCGGCTTAGGACACAAATAGAGACGAGGAAGGGGAGCAAACTGCTATGCATCCTCTTGAGCAGGCACACAGGGACGTGCAAACAAAGCGGAGGTGCTGAGCACCTCGGGGCGCCCTCTCCCACCTGCAGCCTGTGCTCTGCCCAAGGACTCCAACACAGTGCTATAGCTAGAGCACTGCCCTGCCCCAGACCTTGAGGGGCCAATGCAAACCGAAGGGAAGGCTTCTGAGGCCAGGCAGGGCAATGGACATGTCTTCTTGGGGCAGATCAACCTCAACACACGCTGTTCAGGCATATACCATAAGCGAGGAGAAGGAAAGAGGGCGTCTGGCCTTACTCAGATCTACAGGAGCGGCCCTTAAATGTGTCAGTGCTGAGCAAATGAGGCAGGAGAGCAGGAGAGGGGCTGGTCAGCACTGCAGGGTCCCACAGCCCTGCAGCACAGCAAGCACAGCACCACGAGCGTCCGAAATCAGAGCGCCGACACCCGCTGCACGGTGCTAACCCCCCAACACCAGCACAGCAACACAGATCTGCTGCAGAAAGATCTGTGGCAGTGGCCAGATCTCCCTCGCCCTTGGAGGGTTCGCAGTAAACATCACTCGTCACCGTTTTGGTGGCACAGGCCCACAAAGTTCGACTCAGGCCAAAGATGCTCTCACAGCGCTTGGCCTGCACTTTTGCAGCCAGTTGTGCGCTCGGCCATTCCCATCCATCTGCCCCATTCCCATCCATCTGCCCCAGAGAGGAGGCACTGTTGAAAGCATCACCTTGTGGTGCAGCACTCAGAGAGATGTCCCCCATCACAACACGAGGAGAAGGCAAAGCTTCACAGGCAGAAGGGGGGTTCCACCAGCTGCAATTCCGGGACTCTGACAGCAATGGGTGACTATAACAGCTCTCGGGGGGGACCTGGACAATTTGTGCATCCTGGGACAAGCCACGGCAGGAGAAGGCATGCCACACGAGCAGAGGATGCAATCTCAAATACTGGACTGAGCTTCCAGAAATTCGGGACGGAACCACATCCTTCTTCTAGATGCCCTTTGTGCCCTCCCTCAGGCAGCTCAATCTCCTGCTGCCACCCGAACCAGGAAGCAAGGCCTTGGTCCTTCTCATCTGAATGGATGCACCAGCTCTGACAAGACAGGGTAACAAACACACTGGCCCCTCTGAGTCCTCCAGCATTTCAAGGTGCATCTGACTACACAGCCCCTTTCCTAAGTGTACAGGACCTGCTTCGCTCGGGCATTTCATCTCAGGCAACACACTGCATAAAGGGCAGCTTGCCAAAACAATATCCCACGCAGGACGAAAAGCATCGCCCCTGGGAAATTTGCACCAAGGAAGTTGGGGAAGCTCCCTCCCAAACTGGTGCAAGCACAAGGTTGTTCAGATCCCTCCCCAGCTGCGACAGCCTCCTACATTTCACACCTTAGCTGCAGGGTGACTGTTTCCTGAAGAGGAAGGAACCACTGCAAAGCTGGAACACAGCAGAAAGGCAAACCTGCCTCATGCCGCTTGTTTTACAGCTTCTGCCCCACTGAGTCACGGTAGGTGGGAGCTTTCGGAAAGACTTGTATTATTGTTAGTGCCTGAACTAACACTGACTCTCATCGGGAAGAGCGTATTCCCTCCTCATGAGCCAGTCTGTTTTTTCCCTCCTTTTACAGCACGATCGGACACTACACTCACATAGCGGGAGCTGGCGATGAGTCAATCTCTACTGTTGTCAGCTGGAATGATAAGGATGAAATTGCATCACTTATCAGTGATGAGCCAAAGGGGTGACTGCACTGAGGGTTGCAGAAGGAAGTTAATCCCCAAATGGGATGTTCTGAAAAGCCCCGACCTTTTGCCAGAGCCCTGGGAGAGCTCAGCCTTGCTTCAAAGCCTCAGGAGGAGTTAATCATCTGCTTGCAGAAACTACAGTTCTCTTGCATCCACCTGCAGAGATCTTGTTGGGAGTTCAATGGCAATTCTCGCAGTAACATGTGGCAAGTTCTCAACATTTTCAAGCTGGGAGTCCCGCAGGGTCAGTACACACAGACTCATTGATCGTAACATCTAAATAATCGGACCCAACTCCTGACTGCCTGGCTGCTTAAGACCTGGATCATTCCAGTTGTGAACGGATTCTGCTTTTAAGTCAAGACCACGTTTTACAGCTTCATTTTTTCCAGTGGGAAACCACTCCCCGCTCCAAAGCTCCACTAGGCCGGGTGGGAAGCCCTGCAGCCAAGGACCTGCCGTATTTCTGCTGGCTTCACTGCAAACAACGTGTTACGGGGCCAGTGCTGCTGAAGCTCCCTCTAAATCAGGTCCATTGCCCTCCCTGCCATCACAGCTGCTAGACTCTACCTTATTGATGCCATCTGCTCTTGACACAGCTGTTTTATTCCTCCTTTTCAGTCAGCAATCAAGAAGTAGGGAGGACTCACAGGCTTTCAAAATTGACAGATCTAAACAAGCAACGTTCAGCACACTAGTCTAAGAAATTAAGCAGCCAAGTAACTAAAACCACTAGTTAAAATTACTTGCAGCAAAATAATACCTTGCCCATTGTACATAAGCCTCAGCTCTTTGGGGAGATTTCCCTAACTTAGTCCATGTTAGCATTTATTAAGGATAACACTTTTATTTTTCTCTCTCTTCCTCTCCAGGATGCAAGAACATACCCTGTCACAGAGAAAAAAGCCACAGAGGGTACTGGAGAAGATCTCAAGAGCATTTTCCCAGCTCCGTAAGCAGCGCTTGGCCCATGAGATCACATGTGCATGTTCCTGGGGCAGGTTCGACCCTGAAAGGTCAAAACTTACCTGCAATTTTCTTCTGTAATGTGAGATGTAAAAACTGTGATGCCAGCTCAGGCTCAGTGACTTGTGCTTGTAAGGGTGGCGTGGCGAGAGATCAGCTCTTACCCAAACACTTCAGTTTTGGCTGACGGCTCCAATGGACATCCGAGCTTGGCTCTGTATGTGAGACTCTGCCAGAGATCACCACGACCTTGGCTAGATCAGCTGTTTGACTGGAGTATAAAGGTATCTGATAGTATCAAGATAGGTGCTTTGGCGATGGATAGCTAAACAAGACAGTTGCCTTCCCAAACTGCTAAGTAAAGCAGATAAAGCAGCTGAAGGTTTATTTGATGATTTAATCAATAAGATAATTATATTAATTCAACAGCTTGATCTAAGGCCACTTCCTTTCTGTTTGATTTACCTAACAGAACATCATTTCAGAATTTTCATAGCTTAGTAGATGAAATCCATAAAATAGCAAACTAGTGTTAATGAGATATATTTTCTTTAACTATGAATTTTAAGAGGCCCAGAGGTAGAAAGAGTAATGACAGTGACTACGTAACGAGAGCCCTTAGATTCATACCTGCAATCATCCCACCACCCACCAGATGGGACAGAATTCATCTCAAAGGCAGGGTGTCTCCTGAGCTGGGCTCCAAACTTGCCACCAGCACTTGTGAGAACCTGGGGGAGAACAGAAAAGCTGGTGCATCCACATCTTTTTGTTGTGTCTACTCTAGAGGTTCATCTAACATGTTTAATACACAGGGGTCCAGTCACTTCTAGTGATGGAACAAAACAGACTAACAACAGGTATGCAGCTCTTCTCCATTTACAGGGAGAAGCAAAACAATGAAGTGTCCTCCCTTAGAAAGACTTTGGGAGTGCATTTTTTTAGCTACTGAGGTGGTTTTAGCTTGGTTTCTTAAGCAAACAGCAGAAAGAGAAGCCAGTCAAGCACCCTGCAGTGCAAAGAGACTGAGCCCAGTCCCTACTAGTGAACCTCAAAGAGAACCATGATAAGAGCCTGCAAAGTCATGGTAAGAACTGCTGTCTTATTAGACCGCAGAGAATCCCACCCCATGGCAGGAAACAGGTCCTGTTCATGCTCCTTCTCATGAAGGTGTCCCTTCTTCACTCATCTTGCCGGGTAGCCACTTCCAAGAAAGCAGCCTGGAGAAAAGCATCCTCCCAAAGCAGGCAGCCTGGTGCTCCTCATGTTGGTTCTCAGCTCTCTCCCTTCCCTGGCAAGGGCAGAAACCTTACGACAACACACACACACACACACGCGCGCACACACACACACACACACCCCTGCCTCCAACTACAGCCACACCATAATTTGCAAAACCTGCTGTCAAGATAATTCTCTCCTTTCCCTTTCTCCACTTGAAAATTAGCCAACATCTGACACTGCCAGGAGAGATGCAGTAAAAGCAAGTCAGCCTCCTTCAAACAATGCCAGGCTCTTCCTGCCAGCTTCCTCTCTGGGTAATACCCTCCCTTCAGTGGCAATGAAAAGCCTCTAAATTAGAAAAGCATGGACAGCAACCCACAAGCTCCCACACCCGCCCTGATCAGTGAAGCCTGCTAATTAAAAGCAGTTGACCTGAGCAAAGAACAGTTTGGAGGAGATTAGCCCAAGGGAGACAAGATTTAAAAATTAAATTACTAGTCTGTTTCATTTTATTTTACAAGCCTGTTTTCCCCTCCTCCCACACATGGGTAGATGGTGATTTTGAGGACTTAGTCCCAATTTGTAAGAGCAAAGGAGCAGAGAACCAGGTCCCGCTGCTTAATTCACTGTCGAACAACACCGAGTGCTCAGGGCTCTCCAAGCAGCTTTCTCGTATGAGATCCAGGTGACACCTGAAAAAACAGCCAGCAGGCACCTAATTTCTCCAGTTTGATTAACTAGTCCTTTGCACCCTGCCACAGCAACAGGGCCATGAACAAACCCTCAGACAGGCGCTCTTGCCGTGCAGCCAGAACCAGGCTGATGTATTTATCTCTGCCTATAGTCCCGTGGGAGATTTATACCAAGCAATAAAAGGAGACAACTACCACCCAAAAGCAATGGCACTCAGGTCAGGCTCCTGTCATCTGGCCTGATCAGTCAACTACTACCTGCAGAAATGCACTGCAGAAGGCTATGAAACAGAGGGGACGTCCTGAGCCACCAGAACACGTAGCAGTGATGCTGGGTCTCATGTCTGTGGTCTCTCATGCTGCTCTGGAACAGCAAGGAGGCAAAGAGGAGGGTCTCTGCACTTCCGAGGGGTCTCAGGTCTCATTTTCAGAGCTGCTCTGTCCTATCTGGAAAACGGGGAGCTGGAAGACAGGGTCCCAGCTCCTCCAGCACAACCAGGCTCTCTCTGCAGATGTCATTCCTTCTCTGGCCACTGCACCTTGCTCTGCCCTGTCACGGAAAAGAGCTCCTGCAGGAAAAGCTGCACACCTCTGATAAGAGATTTGCCCAGCCACAAAGGAAGAAAGGGCTCCTCGCAGGCTTGGACTAAGGACCACTTGGAGAAGAGCTGCGACGGATCTGCTTTCCTTGCACCATCCTCTCAAGAGGCCAGGAGGCCTTTTCTGCACCCACGTTTCCACGGCTGCTCCTCGGCCCAGGCCAAGCTGGTGCTTTGGGGACTAGGTCTGTCCTCCATGAGCAAATGGCTTTATGCATCCGCCAGCACCTGCAGGGAGGAATAAACTGAAATAAATGGAAATACACAGCCCCGCTGCACCACTCGCTGCCAGCCCTCGTGGCACGCGCAGCTGAAAGCACCTAACTCTTAACTGCTCGTTTCATTGGAGGTCACCAGGCACAGGAGCTGGTTGAGGGCTGGCAAACAGCTTCAGGCCTCAGTCCTGGTGAACCTGCTGTCCCCTCAGGGCACTACAGCCCAAAGCCACAGGGGCGACCACCCATCTCTGCTCCTCTCTCTGCGTGGGAAGGGATCACCCCTGGATCAAGCAGCGTTGGGATCCTGGGCGACAAAATGGAGGCCCGGCCACATTCACCCATGTGTCACCTCTGGAGTGACTGCAGAGCCAGAAGGGTGCCCAGCACACGGCGACGTTTCTACCAGGGCTTTCCTTCCCCAGGACTGTGCTCTCCTCTTTCCACCTTCAGAGCTGCCCACAGTAGCTTGCCAACAACCACTGTCCAGCCCAAACGCCTTCTACAGCCCCGTCTCAGGCACCTCCACCAGAGCAAGGCAATTTCCCTTTCCGCTGCAGCTCCAAACTAATGATCTCGTGCTTCTTTCTATCTCCTAACCCAAAAGCTGTTTGAAGAGTGAGGAGCTGGTCATGAATTAGGACCCTAATGCCCCAGGAAATGATGCCTGCTTGCAAATGCCTTCCTAAAGAAAAGGAAGAATAACTGCCCAAATACAGGGACAGCCATGTGGCCTCTCAGCGAGTAAGCAATCCTTATTGCTCTTTACAAAGAGGACTGGGAAATAAGCATTTAACAATACCCACAGTCAAACACACATCATGCTGCAAAACCAGACATGTCTCAGAGGTGCCCTACTTGGAAAAAGGCCACGTAGCTTGTCAGGCTCACCAAGTGCACGGGGACGTCCTGGTTTGGACATTATTTACGTTGCATAAAGGAGCATCTCTGAGATTCTCAAACACAAGGTTGCTCAGGGCAAAAGCGCCAATTCCCCAGCTGCTGCCCCTGAACTAACCCCATCAGCTTCTAATCATCACGAGGGAGTATTGCAAATCCAAACACTTTTTCTTGAAGGGAAAAAAATCTCACTAGAGACGTAGCAAAAACATCCTCATCTGGCTTGTGAGGCAGGAGATTTCTTTAAAAGGAGCTCCTCTCGCTAGGGACACCTCCCCCTGCCCAAAGGCAGGAGAAGTGCAGGAAAGGTGAAGAGAAGCACCCATCAGAGGAGGGTGCGGAGACACAGCCCCTTCCAGCTACCGGGCTCAAATCCAAACCCCGGCTCAGCGTCTCCAGCACGCTCTTAATGGGAAGCAAAGGAGAGCAATGGAGTATTTCCTTCCAACCTTTCAGATCCAAGAACCTCTCCCAGGTAGCAGACAGGCTGGTCCATCAAAAGGAGACTAGCACCAGCAAAGAAGCCCATTTGCCGGGTAAAATCTTCCCGTATGGGGAAACCGAGCTGAGCTACCACCTGGCAGAGCGGCTGCAGGAACGTGGCAGCAGCGGGACCTCCAGCCAGGAAAAGGCCGGGGCTTTGGGGCTCTCCTTCCAGCCAGGGCTCCATAGCTCCCCTGGGCAAGCTCATTCCCATCCAGCTGCACGAGGTGGACTCGGAAGGCTGGGAGCTCAGGAAGCTTGGCTACAGTGAAACAGCACAGATGTGCCAAAAGGAGAATGTTTACCTCGAAAAACAAACAGTAACACCAGTTGAGTTCATCTTTTTGGTTACCAAAGTAGCACTAGCTCTGACTTCCCCGCTGGGACCGAGAGGATAACTCAAGCTGGAGCCATCAAGAGTTGCAGTCACTTGGGCATCTCTTTTACACTGAATTACAGCTTCTATAAAAACCAGGGCAGCATGCCCTGAAGGTGCCCTTTAGCAGTATAAAGGGAAAACTACTGCCAAAGACAGACCCTGACAAAGCAACACGATCCAAAGGGGGACACGTGCAGAATCTATCGGGGTTCGTAACTGCGCAGCCCCGGCGCCCCAGGCAGGGTTTGGGCACAGGCTGCAGCCTGGACCCATGCAACGTCCAGGAAGAGAGCACGGGCAGGGGCTGCTGCTGCACACAGCGCTGGACGTGTCCACTGTCTGCCACCCAATCCCTGTAAAAGCCGCGTTTTTCCCTCTCTCCCCTTAGGCACCTGCAAGGATCAGCAGCTGGAAGGCCCCTGCCAACCCCAGCACCAAAGGAGCTGCCCTCTGCGTTGCAGCCTGTCTCTTGTTCCCGTTTGTTACGTTTTTGCCCTGACTGCATGCCTCGGGCAAGCGACACTTGCTTTGTGCAAAACTTGGGGGGGGGGGAATTGTACAGCTTGGCTGCTGCCAACACACAGATGTTACAGGCTGGGTCACCACAAGGTGCTAAAGGCCGCAAGAAACGCTGCAAAGCATTAATTATGTTCCCACAGCTGTTCCTTAACCCTCGCCTTCTTTTCTTCCAGCAACTGCCAGAAAAACAACTGTGAACAGGGAAGTCAAAGCAGGAGGCTTTGAAAGGAAGCAAAGCAGAAATGTTAAAGGTGACAAGAAACATCCCTCTGCAAACTGTTTTAACATTGCTCATCCCCTTCCTGGAATGCCTCCTCCTCTCCCACTTGGTGAGATTCTGAATTCAAACAGGGCTCAGGGCAAGATGGAAGAACGCACCAAGCCCTGATGTATCAGAGCAGAGCACTGGGACACTAATTGACAGTCTTGGAAAGGTTTCGTCCTGCCAGGCTGGAGGGAATGGTTTGCAGGGGGCTGCAACCCTCCCCTTAGCACAGATGCAACGAGACGAGGGGTGGGTAAGCACGAGCGGGGAGGCGACCCCTTCCCGCACATCAGGACCGCAGCCCGCGTCCCGGTGAGAGCCGAGCTGCCACCGAGCGCCGCCTCACGCGCCACTCTGCTTCCCAACAAACCGCACTGCTCACTGCCCTCACTACAAACCCCCCGGGGTCCGGCGCAGGGGCCGGGCAAGGGCCCTCGGCCTCACTCCATGGGCAACAGGAACATTCACAAACCCAAGGAAGCAGCGGTGTGCTCACAGCACGGCAGACGCAGCGGTGCTGCCCTGTCAGCAAGTCCTGCATTCGCACGGCGGGAGCTGGCTCGCCGCCAGGAGCAGGCAGCGTGGGGCAGCTGCGCCCTCAGGACACGGCCGCGCTCCCCATGCGTCAGGGCCACCACAAGACGCTGCCACCAGAAAGTCCTCACGGCTCATTCTGCAGACCAGCTGCACCTGGGCCCCAGCTCAAATGCAGAGCTAAATCCTTCAGCAGAGCGGTACGGGCTCTGCTGCAGCTGGGATACAGGGAAGCAAAGAGGTCTGACAAAAAACACCAGACTCCTGAATAGATTCTCCCTCCGCTGTTCCCCCTGCTTTAAGCTGCAGTCACACAGAGCAAAACTCCTTTTAAGCCTTGCAGATGTTGTGTTTCTGAATCACCTGGCTGTGCTGCTCGCACCTGTGAGAGGAAAGAGGATGGTTTCTGGAAGCCTTTGTGCCGTGACTCTCTGTGCACGATGAGCTCCCGCACGCTTTCGGGCTAAATAAGGTTTTTATGTTGGAAATGAAGTAGGGAAAAGCTATGCCCACCGCAGCAGCCAACAAACGAGCAGAGCCTGAAGCAAGGCACGTGCACGCAGGAAAAGCTGCATCCTGCACTGCACACAGATCCCAAACATTTAGAAAGGCAGGGAACAATGCGGACAACAACACTGCCTGGCAGCTCCTGGAGGGGCCATCGGGGCCGGCTATGGGGTTGGGCCCCCAGTCCAACAGCACTGGGGAGAATGGTTTCCTGAAGCGCTGCTCATGGTGGCCGCCTTGGGAAACCTCCGCTGAGTTTAAACATCAAGTGAGGAAACAGCGTTCTGGCCTATTCAAACCTCGCAGGAACACGTGCCCCAGCCTGGTTGTCTTAGAGCAGTGCTCAGCTGAGACGTTTGTTCTCAGCAGAATAATCTAACACTCCTTTCCCAGGGGGCATTTCCACCCCTAGCAGTTCATATGGGCAGTTATTTTACACAGTGGGAAAAAAAAAAAGCAGCAACATGACACACATTGCCTGCTATCCCAGGACAGGAACTGCTGCCTGCCGAAATCCCAGCCCCGAGAGCCGCAAAGAAGAGCCCCATTCTCCAGCAGCCCCTCTCGCAACAGCAGTTTCCCTCTGGTCTTTCTGTTCCTTTCGTCCAGCCTTTTTCTTCATTTTTTCCTGACTCCGAGTTCTAGTTACTCGTATTTCAGGGAGGGGCTGGCAGGTTGTGGTGAAGGGGATCCCAGCGGCGCTCCTGCCTGGCCGCCGCCTCGGGAAGCAGGCAAGGCGCGAGGGCGGCTGCTGCTTTTAACCAGAGGCCACGTCTGACTGGGGCGTTCAGGGAGTTAATGAGCACTGTGCAGGGAGGGAGGGCTCTCAGAATGCAAACAGAAAGCTTTATTTTTGTATTTCATTATTTTTACAGGAAAAATAAGTCAGGGGCACAAAGGAGGGAGGGGGAGTACTTGAAAAAAAAAAACCCAAAACCCAGCAGAATTGCAGGTTTGTGGCTGCAAGAGCCTCCTGGTGCACCCCGTGCCCATAGAGAGAGGTGCTTGGTGCCCATGCAGGACGTTACCGGTTGCCTTTGACTCCTAGTCCTCGAGGTGGGCTCTCCGGGTCCCCGGGGGGAGATGCCCCTCGCAGAGCACATCAGTGCTGCAGGCGCTGTGGGGAGGCAGTTGCAATCCCATTCAGTCAATGAAAGCCTCCCTCACCTGCAATAAGGGCCAGCCACAAGCACCACATCCTCCCCAGATGCTTAACGTCCACCTCATCTTCTAGAAACCACGAGGTGCATCGGTTTGCAGTGCACGAGGGGCACTTCATACCAGCCATTCCTGCCAGCGTGAATGCCAAGGTATTCAAACACACATCACAACCCTGGAGAAACCTCCTCCCTGGTCTGCTCCATCCACCCAACCCCTGCCACGACCAGCAGGGCCTCCATGATGGTCCCCGTATGAGTCCCAACAGTCTCCAGGTTTGAGATGCTGAGTTGAGACTCCCTGAGAACTCGCTCGCTGCCCCTAAGGGCCCTCCGCAGCACTAGGCATGTTGAAGCCAACCCAACTGCCTCTAGAAGAGGCAGACCACATCAGCAGACTTGATGCTAGTCCCCCTCTGGCAGCAGGGAAAAGGTTAAGAGAGGAGATGTTCGGATGTACATCTTTGCCAGAACCACCAGATGATCCATGTGTACACATTTCTCTACTCTAAGACCTAATTTTCCGCCATTTCCCTTGATTTGCTGTTCCTTTTCTCCCATTCCCTTGATTTAGGGCCCAATTATTTCTTGTCCTCTTGCCAGTGAAACAAAATATTTCATAAGCTTTCCTGCTGCCTCTCTCCCTCCTTCAGAGGCAAGTTCAGTGCCTGACTCATGCCTCATGCTCTGCATAATGTAGAGTATTTTAGTGAGCACCTAACGACGATTTTACCATTTCTACCATGATTCAAATGGGATTTGGCACTAACAAGCGGAGCGCGGGATTTCAGCGAGCGGGCAGCGCTCACCGCTCTGGCAGGTCTCCGCACAGCAGTCCCTAGGGAGGGCGGCGCGGGCGCCGCTTCCTGCCGCCGAGGCCGTGGGCTCCGGCGCCGGGCAGCGAGCGCACGCGCCGGGCTGCGCCGCAGCGACACCGCGCAGGAACACTCACATCTACTCAGCGGCGCGAGTGCAGATGAGGGGATCTACAGCACAGACCAAATCAGAGATTCCTGAGCTTGTGAGCTGAGAGAGGGAGTTAGGCTTGCTCTGAATCAAGAAGAACAAAGACTCCAACCCAGGTCTCCTGTACTCTGAAATCACATCTCAGACCCCTTAGCAGTCTCTGCCTTGACTGTTAGCTGCCTACCTCTACTTCCCCTTCAGCACCTCACAAAGGAAAACAACCCACACGGGAGCCTTTCCATCCCAGCGCCACCCGGGAACTTCAAACCTTTGAAAGCCATAGCAAAACGAGATTGTGTCCCCTAGACACTTCCAGCTTCAGTTTCTCTCCACAAGACAAGAACAGCTGTTCATGTCTGCAGACTCCTGTTTCTGCAGCAATCAGCTTGTTGCAATGGCATACATGAAACACTATCCTTCTGCTTTACTGTTGCTGTAAATCCTATCTTCCCTTCCAGGCAAAATATCAGCAAACAAGGAATCATAGAGGGAAGAGCATGAAAGTCCATAGTGCAGTCTATAAGTCTATAGTGCAACTCATGGCCAGCAGGTCCTCAACAGATCCGCCTCCATGTGGCAGATACTGGGTTGGATGAAGAATCCAAGGAACTGCAGGTCTGATAGCCTGGCCTTGGTACTGGAGAAAGTTATGGAGCAGATCATCTTGAGGGTGATGACACAGCATGTGTGCGACAGCCAGCCCAGCCAACATGTGTTCATGAAAGGCAGTTTCTGTCTCACCAACCTGATCTCTTCTACGACCAGGTGACCTGTCTAGTAGACAAGGGAAAGGCTGTGGACATGGTCTACTTAGACTCCATCAAGGCGTCTGACACAGGCCTTTGACACAGTCTCCCACTGCCTTCTCCTGGAGAAGCTGGAGACTTAGAGAGGTGTCTTCTTAGACGTGTCATGTCTTAGAAAGGTGTCCTCCTCGCTGAGTGAACTGGCTGGATGGCTGGACCTAGAGACTGGTGGTGAATGGAGTTAAATCCTGTACTCAGTGCTGGTGAGGCCCCACCTCGAACACTGTGTTCAGCTTTGGGCCCCTCGCTTTGGGCCCCTTGCTTTGAGGAGCTGGAGCGGATCCAAAGGAGGACAACAAAGCCAGTGAAGGGGCTGGAACCTAGACCTTATGAGGAGCGGCTGGGAGAGCGGGGGTTATTTAGTCTGGAGAGGAGGAGGTTCAGGGGAGACCTCATCACTCTCTACAACTACTTGAAAGGAGGTTGTAGTGAGGCAGGGGGTCGATCTCTTCTCCAGAATAACTACCAGAAATAGGACAAGAGGAAATGGCCTCAAGTTGTGCCCAGGCAGCTTCGGGTTAGACATTAGGAAGGATTTCTACAGAGAAAGGGTAGTCCAGCATTGAACAGGCTGCCCAGGGAAGTGGTGGAGTCACCATCCCTGGCAGTGTCCAAGAAACGTGTAGATGGGACACGCAGGGATGTGGTTTAGTGGGCAGGGTGTTAAAGGGATTACATTTGGACTCAATCTTGAAAGTCTTTTCCAACTGTAACGATTCTATGATTCTATGACAGTTGGGACAAATAAATACTGGGATACAAGCTAGGAGATGCAGAACCCTGTCAGAAATCAGGTCCCATAGGAACCTGTCAGAAACAAGGCCTCACAGTAATCTGTCAGAAATCAGCCCATGGAAGGTTGAAACAAGGGTCATGCACTCCAATTAGCACTCACCACCAACACTGTTCCTCCACGCATTCTCCTCACAGTCTGGAAAACAAGTCAAGTCATAGGATGCCCTTTAGCCCCATGAGAGTCTTTACTGCTGTGCTGAAATGAGGCAGATTCTCTTTGCAAAACTTGGCAAAACAACTGACTGCCACAGGCCACGTGAATCATAGAATCATAGAATGCTTAAGATTGGAAGGGACCTCAGAGGTCATTGAGTCCAACCTCCCTGCTCACGCAGGGTCACCCAGAGCACGGGGCACAGGGCTGCATCCAAGCGGGTTTTAAAGATCTCCAAAGAAGGAGACTCCACAGCCTCTCTGGGAAGCCTGTGCCAGGGCTCTGGCACCCTCACTGTCAAAAAGTGTTTTCTCAAGTTCCTGTGGAACCTCTGGTGCTTCAGCTTGTGGCCGTTTCCTCTAGTCCTGTCGCTGTCCACCACTGAAAAGAGGCCGCCCCCTCCTCCTCACTGCCTCCCTTGAGGTGTCTATAGACACTGATCAGGTCCCCCCTCAGCCTCCTCTTCTCCAGGCTGAACAGGCCCAGCTC
>VZSG01000893.1:120686-135249 GCA_013398315.1 Nothoprocta pentlandii
CCAGTGTGTCCAGGTCCCTCTGGATGCAGCACAGCCCTCAGGGCTATCAGCTACTCCTCCCAGTTTGGTATCATCGGCAAACTTGCTGAGGGAGCACTCCAGCCCTTCATCCAGGTCATTAATGAATAAGTTGAACAGGACTGGACCAAGGACCGACCCCTGGGAGAAACCGCTAACTACGGGTCTCCGCACCACTGACTACCACTGTCTGCACCCTGCCACTGAGCCAATTCCTAATCCACCTCCCCGTCCACTCATCTATCCCACACCTTCGGAGCTTGAAGTGAGTCAGACAACATTCCTTGGTAACAAGAACAAACAAACAAAAATGCTGATGAGGTTTTTTCTCTTCATCCAGGGAATATAAAGAGTAAGGTTCCTCTGTTTTGAACATTCCCTGGAAAGGGTTTCTGAGATGCTGCCTGCAGCCCTGCCCTGGGCTCCCTCCAAGCATCAGCCCAGCTAAGGGCCCCTAGAGCCTCCGTGCAGGCTGAACTGTTAGGGGTCAGTATTCCACGGATCTGCAAGACCGACCCAGAGCCCTCAGGGGATGCTCACAACTTGACACTCATTTCTCATAACCTGGGGTGATCTGTGGTGGCCTTGGGGTTGCCAGAACAGCATCATTTTTAATTTCTCTAACTCAGGGTGGCTGGAATCGCCATTTGCAGGTGAGGCTGACTTATCTTAAGCACCCTGTTTTCTACAGGGCTAGCTAAGTCTCTTCAGTAAATCACCTTCCCTTCAAGGTGATTCCTTCCCTGTCAACACGGCATAGGCTAGACAGTCCCCTAAACACATCGCAGTTCATATTCCCCAGCAAGTACCACCACAGAAGATGCTCCCAGAATTTTCTTCCTTCATCACAGGGCTTAACTGTCCTTAAAAGTATTGGAAACATTAAAAACTGCCCATTTGGGCAGTTTTATATTGGGTAGAGATATTCTAAGTTGTAAAGTGTATTTGGAAGGACCATTACACTCCTTTTCTTGTCCTTCTCAGGGAGATGATAAATATCTAATCAGTTGTTCATAGCCCAGGGTAAGAGATGTATAGCATCCTAAATAACGGCTAACAAAAGGACTGGAAAATAAAGGAGAGGCACACAGGGACTCAAGAGGCAGCACATCCAGCTTGCCCAGCACTGTACCAGAGCCAGACCATGTTAGCTCCACACCATCTCCAGCAAGCCCATGCCAGCACTGGTACAACCAGTCCCTGAGCAGCCCAGATCTGAGATGTTCAGGAAAGAGGTGCTGAATAGAGCAAGCTTAGCCCTGATCCTGAACAGGATCGGCGGTTCCGGGGACTAGCCTTGGGATAACAAGAATCCCACACGCAAGAAGCGGCGCCTCTGAATGGTTATTCTGCTGCCTGACCAAAGCTCTCCTGTTTGATCTGACTATTACACAAACACAGGAAGGAACTATGTTTGGTCCCTGGAGAGCTCACTAAGCTAGCATTTCTGGAGGAAACAAGTTGCCTGTGCTACAGAAACTAAATATAGCAAAAATAAAAAAAAAAAAAAAGAAACAGACTGTAGTGCACCTGATCAAGACAAGTGTCTTCAGGGGGTCAACCAAGGCAGAACTGTTTGCTCAGATTTATGCAGAGTCTGAGTAACAACTTGTAAAGGCCTGAATCCGATCCATCCCTTGAGTGGAAGTGCAAGTATTTAGCTCTAAGCCCAGAGCAGGAATGAAATGAAGAAGAACCTCACGAAGTTCAGCAAAGAGAAATCAAAGTCCTGCACGTGGGCAGGGATAATTCCCTGTCCAGTATATGCTGGGGGCTGACTGGCTGGGAAGCACGTGCCCGTAAGTGAGCAACATGTCCTCACAGCAAAGGCAGCCAACGACTCGCTGGGAGCATCAGCAGCAGGTTGCTGGAGGTGATCACATCCCTCCAGTGAGCACCACTGAGGCACTCCAGAAATGCCGCATCCACTGTTGGGTTCCCCAGTACAAGAAGGGCATGGGCACGCTCAAGTCAGCCAGGGCTGACTAACAGGATTAAGGGTATGGAGCACCTGCCATACCAGGAGAGGTTGATAGAGCTGGGATTACTGAACCTGGAGAAGAGCGGGCCCTGGATGGGCCTTACCAATGCTTATAAATACTTGATGGGAGGGAATCAAGAAGATGAAGCCAGGCTCCTCTCAGTGATCCCCTATGACAAAACAAAAGGCAGTGGGCACAAAACGAAACACAAGAAGCTCTGTTTAAACATAAGAAAAGCCTTTTCTGCTACGAGGGTGGTGAAACGCTGCAACAGATTGCCTAGAAAGGTTGCAGAGTCCCCACCTTTGGAGTTAGTCAAATGCTAATGGGATGTGGTCCTGGGCAGTCTGCTCTAGCTGACCTTGCTCTCAGCAGAGTTTGCAAAGGGCCCTTCCAGCCCCAGCTGTTTTGTGATTCTGTTGACCTCAAGATTCATTGCACAGTATTTTGATGCTGGGAATAGAAGGGATGTGGTTAGGAACACAGCAAATCTCCCATGCCCTGCCCCACCTCCTCCGGCTTCTACGGAAGGGCTGGATTCAAAGAGCTCTGGTACTTTCCTAAAAAGGAGTTGTTAAAAGACACAGTATTCAGCCTTGGGAGAACATGTGTCAGAGTTCAGTTTTTCTCACCATCCATGGAATGGATGAGATCAAAAGAGTAGGACAACATCAATCCTAAAGCATGCACATCCTCTAAGACATCCCCCAGTCCTTCTTTTGCTAAGTAGAGCCGAAGAACAACATAAGACAAAGCTGAAACTTGGTTTACTGGACACTCCCAATCAATTCTAGCACCCAGGATCAAAGATCAGCTGATTAAAACCCAACTTCAAAGCTTATTAACTTTTGAATGAGAAATACTGCTGTGGTGAGCTAGCTCAGGCAAGCTGTTCCTAGCTTGGCACAAGTGAGTGCAGGGGGCAGAGGAAACAGTTCTTTGCTGGTCAGCATCTACATCCACATTCATTAGATCCAGATGAGGCTGGAGAATGTGACCTCCCCAAACCTCTTTACACACACACACAAAAACAACAACAAAACCCACAAAAACTCTTCTTATATAACCTGTCTGTTAAATGTTTGGTTCCCCCTTCATGACCCCACAGCTCCTTCGAGAGCCACACAGCACTGAAAACTAGAACCCTTGTCCAAGACCCTCAGGGTCGAGCATGTTTCTTACCCCAAAACAAATAGGGGTAAGCATATAACTAAATTTGGGGTAAGCACTGTCCTTCTGGGAGCCTCCATCCTATCTCCTCCTGTATCCCAGGACTGTTGCCAGGAGGTTTCCTGCTTCTTCCCTGGCACAACAATAACTAAGATGAGGAGAATCAGGATAAACAATATTCTGATAACTTTTGCAGATATCAGAGACACGTTTTTCTCCCAAGTAAGCAGCTTTTTTGGAATCTCTGTCATTGGGGGAGAAAATTTAGTTTATGCAAGCCCAAGTGATGAGCTTTACCATCTCCTCTGCCAAAGGACTGAGTTTATCAGCTGAGTGCAGCAGCAGTTGCCTGGATCAGCTCTTGACAGGGACCCAAACACATGTGGCAAGGGTGGTGATTCAGAGCATCAGGGTCTGCGGGTCTGAGTCTGACGTGTCCCACTCAGTGAAACATAGGACGCATCTTCGGGAAACATCAGAACAGGCGTTAGTTCAGCACAGATTAACACTGAAAGGAAACTCTGAAACAAAAAGACCATTCACACTACTGTACATGAAAGAAGACAAGTCTGGGTGACCAAGTTTGCTCTGAACAGTGGTTGATGACAGCTACAGGACAAACATCTCTCCTCTCTGGGATGCACAATGTCATGTGAATTGTGCAGAAGCCTCTTCTGCTCCAAGTCACAGAAAAGTTGCCCAGAAGAGCATGTCTGAAAGAGAGCACAACTTTATCACAGTCCTTTGAGACTCAATCCAAAATGGCCATAAAAGCATCACGTACCGCAACGAACAGTCCCTGGTTCAGCTAAGTCTTGCTCTTTCAACTAAGGAAAAAGGAAAAGCATTTCTTTTCCAACCTGCCTTCTGCATGCAGATCAGCACAAAATAGGCAGGAGTCATTCCAGCTTCGGTAGGATGGCCTTGTATGAGCTCTGCCGGTTGTTGGCTTGGAGTAGCTTTCCAGCACTTTGATGCGAAGCCTTCGTAAGGATTCCTGCTCTAGCAGTTTAGGTCCAGGCTTTCAGAAGAGAAAAATCCTTTATTTTCATGCATCTCGTTGCAATGACCATGAAGCCAAGGGCCATTTCCCACCATGCACAGCATCTCTGGGGAAGGGAGCAATTTGGAGAGCACAACCCAAGAAGCCAAGACCTTTCCCATCCCTGCCACGTGGCTCAGAGCAGAGCAGCCAGAAGCTGCTGCTCCCCATGGAGAGAGAAGAGGGTGCTGTGACTTCCCTCACCCCACAGACACCTGCAGCCCAGCAGGGAATGGGCGCAGGATGGAAGAACCATTTCTACAAACAAGGAAACTTGTTTGTAAAACAAACTTGTTTGTAAAACAAGTTTCCTTGTTTGTAAAACTGTTTTACTTAAACAAAATATTTGATTCCGCTGCTGTGCAACCTGCGCCATTCCAGCCACGTGCTCCCACGAGCAGCAAGCGGAGGCCCGGCGCTGTGCTGCAAGCCCCACTGTGTTGCACACTCCAGCAGCCAGCTACACCGAGCTGTGAAAGAGCCCTCGGGAGCGAGGGCGGCGCCAGGTCACCCAGGAACACACCAAGGAGAGGTGACAGGAACAGCGAGGGTTATGTTTAGCCTCACATCTGTGCTGTTTGGAAGCTCTGCTCAAAAAAGCACTGAGAAGGAATCTTTCACTCAAAAAAGAAACCGAGCTGGGAAGTGAAGAACAGCCCCAGAGCATGGGTAACTGCTCCTTCTCCTCGCAAGTGCGCCTTGCTTCGGCAGTGGCAGCTCTGCTGTTCCCTGAGCTCTTGCATCCCCAAGCCTGGCACAAAAGCAGATGCCGCAGAGGAACTGGAGGGCGCTCAGGGCAGGCAGCCAGGGCAGAAGGCACGCAAAGCTTCTGCAGCAGGGCCTCCCGTACACGGCTAACACCCCTGACCCAGCAGGGCACTCCGGCACCTGCACCCAAAGGCAGCAGCACTGCGTTCCAGGACTCCCTCACTGCGGGACAACTGACTACATTAGGGACTGGTCTGCATGCTGCTGCAACAGCAAGCACCAGCAGAAGGGAAAGCAGCACAGGATGCTGGTTTGGGACCAAATCCAGCACATCACAGCACACATGCTTGGGACCACGTGCTCATGGGATCCTCCAGTGATCCAGCTCTACCAGGAGTCAATAATTCATGGCAGCAGTCGGTTCTTCGCTGCCAACAAACGCCAACAGCCCCGGTAGGGACCTTTGCACATTGCCACGTCAGGACAGAGCCCCACGGCACTTTAGGGACCATAAATCAGACTCCCTCCAAACTCTGCGCACGTTTCCTCCTGCCACTGGCCTCCTGCACCCAGCCGAGGGATGGGAAGACCAGCCTAGAGATCAGCTGAAGCCCCTCCAGCATCACTCCTGCATGCACAAATCAGAAACCCAAATCTCTAACCTGCTTCATCCTAAGGTTACTAAATTTAAGTATTGCCTCCCTGTCCTGCTGCTCCTGTATTTTTTTTTTTTTTTGATTGTCATATTATAATTGTATTAATGGTGTGTTTTGTGTTATTATAAATGTACAAGTTCACATGCCTATAAGATACATGTACAGGCACGCAGACACACACACACTTCTGCCTCTTGAGAAATGGGCCCGTTCCGCTTTCTTCTGCTACTGATAAAATATTGATTAGGGAATTTGAAAATTTGAAATGATTTAGGAGTCCCTGGATGGGAAACGTAATGTACTGTGCCGGTCGCATTATGAGCCATCCATCACCTGTCAGCAAGCAGCAAGGAAGTGACAGAATCAATACAAACGTGTCTGAAGATGGGTTTAACTCATTTCCCTTCCCCCTCGGGCGATAACCAGAGCATCCCAGCTGCAGGAGAGGGGAGTCTCAGTAACAAACCTAGGGCCAACCTCAACGTCCCCGGCGCACAAGGGGCTTAACTCCTTCCTCAGCAGCCTACCCACCCCAGAGCCAAGAGGAGACCTCATTCTCATTGCCAGGAGGGCAATGCAGGGCAGGCAGCAAGGAATCCCAAATTCCAGCCTCCTGGAGGGTTTGATTGGTAGCCCCGCTGTCGGCACACGCTGCTGTTTGAGATGAGCATGGCACCCAAGGCATGCCCATGCACACAGCACCTCTAACTTCTGGAGGAAGGAGAGTACCCCAGAGCCTCCCTGGGGTCACTGCACTGCTTTGCACAACAAGCTCTTTGTCCCCAAAGCCTCCCACGGACATTAAACGTCTTCCAGCTCCCGTCTCTCCCAGCACAGAGACGCTGCACCCCATGGCACATTCCGGGAGCCTCCGGGAGCACTGTCCCGCTTCGGAAGGCACCCAGCAGGCTGGACCCTGCTGCCTTCCAGTCCCTGCCTCCTCCCCATGCACATCCCTCGCACCAGCCTCCCTTGTGCATTGCCTGCCTTCAGTCAGCACGGTCTGACCCAGCTCTTCAGCTCGTTACACCACGGAACTTGTTTCATAACCATTTGTTTTTCTTAGTAGGTCCAAGAGTCTTTTAAAATAAAAAGAAGGAATAAAATCCATTGGTAGGGTGACATATTATCCTCCCATACTTTGCAGATGGATTCAATTGGCCTGTGATCCTATTTTGCAGATCTCCTTAGAGCGCTGTAATTTATCCTGCAAGACATTTCAAATGAGACTGGACAGAGCTCTGTAGAAATGATGGGAGGCGAGCGCCCTGCCTTGCTCCCCAGGAGGGGCAGGGTGACCAGCCAGGCTGTTGCTCACGCATTATTAGAATTAATTATTCAGAGGGCACTGCGGAAGGTGGTAGCAACACAAGGGCAGGTCAGACAAGGCCAAGGGAGCAGCCGGGTCCTGGAGAGGCCGTTTCCAACATCGCTCCACAGCTCGAGCCCTGCCGCGAGCCCTGCAAGGAGGCAGCAGGGGCCAGAGCAGGGTGAAGGGGTCTCCCAGCAGCACCAGACGGGTCTGACCGGCCAGCCGGGGCCTCACAGACCCTCTGCGTGCGTGGGAGGCAGCGAGGAGCACGGATCTGCCAAGTCCATCCTTGGACCCGCTGGGTTCCCAGCCCAGGCCTTGGAGACCCCCCAAGGCCCCGCGGAGGCGGCGCTGGCCAAGGGCACAGCTCAGCAAGCACTTGTCTTCTGGGTGGCTGCTTTTAGTCTCGCTCCTTCTTTTCTTATGGGGTGAAGCTTCAGGCTTTTAGGCAGAGTCAAAACATTGAGTGTGCCTCACGAGGCTTAGCCTTTGTGCAGTTAGCAGCAGAAGGGTGCAACAGTCCAGCTCCGCCACGTCTGCTGTGCGCCTGGAGGTAAAGCTTCTTATATACAATTTTCTCACTTATTTTGCTTTTAATTTCACTCTTTAATAGACTGCAGAAACCTGAACGTGGGAGTTTGAACTACTGTATCTGTGCAATTCACTCTGGATAGGCCCCTTCTATCTTACCATCCCTAATAGACTCTATAAATGGTTTCCAAATCCAGCAGAAGTGGTCTATTTGCTGCCTAGTATACCATGTAATCTTTTGCAGAGGTGGTATTGATCTTGTTAAACTTGCAGCCACTGAAGCCTCAGATGTGCCTCAGCATTTGCTTTCCTCTAGCAAAGCCAAGGCAGCTCTTCATTGCAGCAGCCAGGTAGCCACGTGCAGGTGAGAGCGGCAGCCTGCACTGCAGCCTGCGCTGACCCGGGGCCAGGCTGACCAGCACCTTTCCAAGGGCAGGACAGCAGCCAGCGAGGCACTTAGGCTCTGCGGTACTTAGGAGAAAGCAACATGCAGCCTCCCAAAGAAATGCCCAAGCCAGGGGCAGAAATGCCCAAGCAGTCAGGGGCAGAAATTCAGGACTCCGACTCAGCTCACAGCAGGTACTAAAAGCTGAGCCCAGAGCAGTTCCACCGGCTGCCCACGGATTTTTTTTTTTTTTTTTGCAGTACGACCGGCTCATGGCTCACAGCTCTAGGATGCTCACAAAATTCACTTACAACCGCCTTGCCAAACTCCTCTCCCTCGCCCACTGAAGGAGAAACCCGTGCGATTACCTGCACCATCCCCTCCAAGCTGATCCAGCCACCTCATTTGGCAATGGCCTCTCGCCTGCCAGGCTGCTCTAGATGCCCTCCAAGAGGAGCAGGACCTTCCATGTGCAGCAAGCTGCTGTCCATGATCTCCTGCTGCTGGGCCCTGGAGAGGGGAGGACGCGTGTGCAAGAGCTCTGGAGCCAGGCCAGGATCTCGGAGACTCTTGATGGATCCATCCCTCATTAGAAGGGGCAGAAAGATCTCTAGCCTCAAAGGACTTTTTAAAAAGAAATACAGCAGGACCTTGCAGGTTGCTGCAGAGCAAGTCACTCTTGCACCGACACACCACGGTGAATGGCACATGCCAGTAAACATCTTCCGAGCTTTTTCTCTCCACTAGCCTTCTATGAAGCAGCGAGGTCCTGCACCACGCTGATGTATGCAGTCATCTTGAGTTCAAGGCTTTTCCATAGTTTTCCAGACAGAAACGAGATTCTCACTTCTCAACCCCCCCAGACCTTGTAACCCTTAGACACACAAAACTCCTGCTCTTTGAGGAATCCACATATGAAAGATGCCAGGTTTGCCCAAGAGCTATGGAAGGGAGCAGGGTAGACAGGGCTGAACTAGGAGCTCGGTCCAGCACAGCTCCCAGTGCCGTGTCTCCTCTGGGAGGCTCCTGGGCTCTCTAGCTTTGCTGCGTCAGGGCTGTTCACCTCAGGACAAGGTGAAAGCCAAGATGGAGGAAGCCAAGATCAGGGTGGGGGAAAGAAAAGCTGCACCAGATGCACTAGGAAGCGATGCTAGAACATGGCCTTGCACAACCAGTGACAAGCTTGCTCTGACAGCAAGACTTCCCAGCTAACACACATGCAGGTCCCCCGACGCTGCTTTTCATAGAATCATAGAACCATAGAATGTTCAAGGTTGAAAGGGACCTCCAGAGATCATCTAGTCCAACCTTCCTGCTCCAGCAGGGACACCCAGAGCATGTGGCACAGGGCGGCAACCAGGTGGGTTTTGAAGACCTCCAGAGAAGGACACTCTACAACCTCCCTGGGCAGCCTGTTCCACGGCTCTCGCACCCTAACAGTAAAGAAGTTCTTCCTCACCTGGAGCTGTTGTTCTTCAGGCTCCCAGAGCGGCCTCTGGGAGCGCTTCCCGCTGCTCTCCAGGATCCTACAAAGACGCTTCTCAAACTCCTCTTTCAAGAGGAGGAAGGAGAGGGACAAAGCGCCCGGGCTCCTTCTTTCAGGCAACCAGAGGGGGCCATTTCAGCGCACTGGTGTTGGTGGCACTAGCAGGCACTCATCGTGCATTAACCCTACTGCTTACACGAGACAACCATTTGGTGGGACAATTCATCGCTTTCCCTCCTCTTACTTCTCAGGTCAACAGTTATCATCTGAAAGACTCATGGCTTTTCCCTTCACAAAGGCTCTGGACTGGCCAGGGCCGGGATCCAGCCGGCCGACCTGCACCTCTGGCGCCGAGCAGCGCTGAGCACCTTGCCCGCGAGCAGGGACCGGGCAGGCGGCACAGCCGGACACCGGCCGCAGAGCCGCTCACCAAGCATCACGCTGAAGTGATGGCGAGTGTGTGATGGGGCCGTTCCTTGGGAGTATCTCTGGGCCTGGAACACACTCAGAAACCCTCCCCTGCCCGGCTCGGGATAGCCCTGAGCTCTGTAACTGCACGTGGGCACAGCCAACCCACCCCATGGTGCACAAGGGGCAACCGGGTGGATGAGGAGATGCAAGCAGGCAGCAGGAGGCAGAGAAAGACAGGAGGAACTGAGCCCTGAAGCACAAAACTGGAGCTCTCTAGAGACACGTATGCATATATGTGGGCACAGGCACATGAAGCTGGCCTTCCTGGAGGGAAAGCAGCAACAGCATGCTGGGGAGGGACGTGGAGGGGTAGCGCATCATCTAAGCAGACATTTAATACAACAGAGCCTCAGCAATTGGTTGTTCCCTATGTTGTTCTGGTTGTCCCGATTAGCTAGAGGACACACAGCAACTCCACAGAGCAACCCTCGGACCAGGAGCAGGTCCTTGCTCCAGACGAGGCTCTTGCCGCCAGGTCACAGCACTAACCCAAGGAGAGGTGGTAAGTGACAACCGTCCGGCCCAGAGGCGCTGGCGGGCCAAGCAGAGGGGAGCCGGAGATGCCGCTTTCACCCCTTCGACATTCGCACTGACCCAATTGTGTCAATGCTGCTTGTCAGCCTATCTGTCATGGGGCTGGTTCCTGCCGAGGCCCCAGGACCTGCAAAGGTTGCTGCACATGTTGGACCATTTATCTTCTCGTGTTGTTGGGACAACGGGACTGACAGTTCTATTAGTTATCCTGCAAAGCAGAGCGCAGACAGATCCTCAGAGAGGAGAGCTGAGAGTAACCCCAGGAAACAGAAAGGGAAGAGGAGGAACACCACAAGGTACCAAGGGTACAAGGCTCCAAGGGCCTTGGGGAAATGCAAAGCAGCAGCACAAAATCGGCGCGGAAACCTCTGCAAGGAAGTGTGCGGAAAGCGCCCTGGAAGCTGAATTCTGCTCTAGCCCATCATCTGTCATCTCTCCTTCGTCAACAATAAATTACAGTTATTAATGGGCTGGGCACAAAGTCATTTCCACTCTTGGGCCAACCTTTCAAGCCCCTGCTGGGGATGTGACCAGGCTCAAAAACAGAACAGTGACATTTTAGAGAAAAAATAGCCAAGGAAGCCCAAACAAGATGGTTTACCTGCAACACCAGAGCTCTTTCAGGAAGCCACACAGGTCCATCATTCGTGTGACCAAGGACCAAGATAAACATGTCCTCATTAGAGCTGTACCATGAAGATTCAGACTATTCCTGCCCTAGCCTTGACTCACCTACCATCTCCAAGACGACAAATCATTTCTCTGGAAAGCAGCCACCTCCATTCACAGTCTCCCATCTATTACGAGGAACAAACACTTCAGCTCCAAAAAGCTGAAGACAGTCATGCACCCTTCCATGATGCCCACATAGCCTAGAAGCAGCAGTTGGTACCTGCATCTTCCTCTACCCCCAGGAAAGGGTGGGGATGTGTCCTGGCACTGACAGAACCAGGACAGGCTACAGGCATTAGCTGGGAGATGACTAAGCAGGACTGCCTTGCAGTTCCTCACCAGCAAGTGGTGCAAGATGGCAGAAGAGCTGCCCTGCTCCCAAAGCTGCCAAAGCAAGAGGTCCTCCGCGCAGATAGCACCTCTTCCAAACAGCACATGCGCAGGTAGCCCATGGAGGCAGCTCCTGACCCTGTCTGTGCTGGCGTTCGGTTGTGTGTCTCACTGGCACCCAGGCTGCCCACCTGCCCTGCTGGTATCTCCAGCAGAGCAGCAGCCCAACCAGCATTAGGCCCAGCCCCTGCCCTAGCAGCTCAGAATGAGGCCAGAAACCAAGCAAAAACTTAGTAAAATGGAATATGGTGGCTAGGAGGGGAGACAGCTCTGTAAGCAAATCATCTTAATTGCCTTGAAGAAAGAAAATAAATAAGTAAAGGTTTTTAAAATGACGGAAGTGAGCAGGCTGTTTGAGCTGTCAACAGGCAGTTGAGCAGCACTTTCCTGCTTTCCCCCAAGTAGGAAAGTCGATTGCAAATACCTGCTAACTGCTCCTTCACAGTCTTCAAGAGATGCCATACATAAGTTTACCTATTTTGTTAAGTTTTAATTAATCCTTTAGCTGGTTACTTACTGTTTGATAACTCAGCCTGCCCAGAAGAATTTTCACCAAGCAACCCCCTAAGCCCAACCTCAACTTCTGCACAGAAAGGAGAGAAGTCATCCAAGCATTTGTACCTACCAACGTCCTTTACCTGGACTGGAACTGAAATGGCTCCTTTGACCACAGCCTCCCCAAAAAGAGAGTCTCATTTCAGAAAGCGTTTGGGAGGGTGGCTGCCCAGCTGGTCCCTCACAACAGTCACGAGCCAAGTCCCTCCAGTTCAGCGTCCAGGCTCCAAGAGCAGCCAAACCTAGAGCTGATGGAAAGAGCTTAACAAAAGGAGGAACACAATGGTCTTTCCTTGGTCATTCCTCCAAGCTCACAGCAGCCAGGCCTTATAAACCCCCAAGCTGTAAGTAGTTGCAGGGCTGTGTTTAGGTCCATGACCAAGGATGTATCTGCCATGAAATTGCCAAATTCTTTTTTAAAGGCTCCCGACATTTTTTGGCCCCCGTAACATCCCAGGCAACAAGCTCCACGGCTGAATTACTCTTCCCACACACACAGCATGCAACGCTGTTTGTTTGAACCTGCAGCCTCATGTTCCAGCAGGGAGCCCCGGCTTCTTGCACTGCAGGAAACAACAAACAATCATCTCCTAATCACCTTCCCGGCACTGCTCAGCATTTCGTAGGTCTCTCTCAAAGGCCCTCCTCACTCGTACCTCTTCCAAGGTGGTGAGCCCTGCTCAGGCCAGTCCTCACGTGCAAGCTGTGCATAGAACATAGCTCCCTCCTGCAACTACCATCTCCAGCACCCGTGTCAGTGTGCATGACACACCACACTGGGACAGCAGCTCCTCACTGCGGGCACCTCGCTGGGGGTGCAGAGCTGTTTTTCCAGTGAAGAACCTGAAGGCCTGTTCATTTTAAGCAAGGCAGGAGACAGGACAGACACTAAGAACCACACAGGGTAGGCAGGAGGCATCCCTGCCCTGTCTGTGAGGACACAGCTTGCCACGGGCCACTGTTTCTTCAGCAGAGATCAAAGATTTTTGCCCTGAAAAGGCCCACGCTGGAGGGATGAGCAGTTGTCATCATGGGGCTACTGCGGCAGGGGTTCTGCCCAAGGGACAGTCATCATGTTGATGTCACAGCCCCGTGGGCTTCCACAGCCTGCACGGCTCAGCTGAAAGCGCAGGACACCCCCAGCCCTCCTCCAGCAATCCTGTCAGGGTCACAGCAATGTTTCAGCTAGAAATTGCTCTCCAAACACTGCAGAAGCACAAAGATGATTGCGTGGCCTGAAAACTTCACCTGCCAGAGACATCAGTCAGCCCGAGAGCACATTCCGTTTTCAAAAAGAGCGAAGTGCTGCCGAAACCCTGGTGTGCCTCTGAGTCTTGGATTCTTCATCATTATCACCTTGCTTTAAGACAGCACACAGCACGGCTGGTGTTTGCAAGAGGAAATGGGAAATGGCCCTTTCCCCATACATTGCTGTTACAAAATACTTCATCACGAAGGTAGAACCAGCAGGATTCAAAGCAGACAGGATCACAGGTACAAACTGACAGGCATGATGTATCCGATGGTCTTAATTCCCTGGAGAACATATCTTATCAGTTCAAGCATTGAAAAAAAGGGCTGCAGCTTTCTGTATGCAGCAAGGACATCGCCTTGGTCTGGCGGCAGTTTTCCTGTCACCAGAACAAAGACACTGGGTCACACAGCAATTGGGCGTGTTTGGCCTCCAGCTGCAGGAGCCCCAGAGCGCCCGCGGCACCGCTGAGGAGCCCAGATTTGGAACTGTCCTCTTTGCCACAAAAGCAGCCCTTATATCACCTGTAGGACAAATCCAGGTCTGTCTCCTAATCATTCACTTTGCTTAAATCCTTCCTATAAAGAGACTAAAATATTACACCTAAAAACACACACTGCCATATCCCATGCAGATCAGTCCTAATCCAGCACTTGCAAAGCCCAACAGCAACCATCACAAAGCATCTCTTTCCTCAGCATCCAAGTAGAGCCTGCACATCCAAAGCTTTGGGCCTGCTTATAGAGCACATGTAATATTTCAACAGCAGACGAACCAGCAAGCATGCTTTTGCCACAGACACAGACCTTATTCCCCCCTCACTGTAACTGCACGGTCCCAAGGGTCTTAATTACCAGGCTGCCCTTCTCACAGGGAGCTGCTCTCTTGGAACATTTACATGTTAAACTCCCTTGGACAAGTGCACAGGCAGGCGGCTAATCCTCTCCCAGGTCTCAATGTCATATCAATTTCCCTGTTCGAAGCTGAGCTCTCTCCATCAGAGTTTTTAAACTAATGAGATGCACTGAGGCCTTCAACTCTGGGAATATCAAATGCAGTGGGATTTAATTTCATTTGATTTTTATGCGTTTTTCCTTTAGTAATTAACACCAGGCAGCATGCAACTTCTCTTCATCTTACTTCATAGATACAATCTCCTTCTCAAGACAAAGATATCAGGAAAGGTGATGCTTTTACCCTATACTGTCACAGGCTTCTTATGGCTCATATCCACAACCACAAAGGCAGGGCGTGGGATCTTCGAGAGCAGCGGCAGAGGCACTCAGGGCAGGCAGGTAGTGCAGCCCCTCTGGCTTCTGACTTGCACGAATTATATTCTAGGGAAAAAATAAAATAAAAATAAAAATAAAAATAAAAATAAAAATAAAAATAAAAATAA
>VZSG01000893.1:139553-160596 GCA_013398315.1 Nothoprocta pentlandii
GCGGGCGGGCGGCGAGGCGCCCGGCCCGCCCCGGCGGATGCTCATGGCCCCGCGGCGCTGTGAGACAGACTCACGGCCGGCATGCTGAGTCCAATGGTGTGAGGTGGGGCACCGCCCCACAACCCAATTCAGACTACTCTCCCCCGGACACCTTTTCCCGTCCTCCACAAACGCAAGTAAAAACGTTTCGAGTGTCACTTTTCCTCCTGCTTTCCTTACACCAACACTTGGGGCTCACAGCTTTCCTTACACCTTTCCTTTTCCTCCTGCTTTCCTTACACCTTTCCTATTCCTTCCTTCTCCTCCTGCTTTCCTCACACCTTTCCTTCTCCTCCTGCTTTCCTCACACCTTTCCTTTTCCTTCCTTCTCCTCCTGCTTTCCTTACACCTTTCCTCACACCTTTCCTTCTCCTCCTGCTTTCCTCACACCTTTCCTTTTCCTTCCTTCTCCTCCTGCTTTCCTTACACTGACACTTTGGGCTCACTTAAGCCCTTCAAGGGCCTTCCCTTTCCCCTACCCCATACTCCCATATAGCAGCACGCCAGGGCTTAGCAATACAATATACAACACAACACGCATCTCCAGTGTGTCTTCTCCTGGCCAAACTTGTATTTTTCCACCCAAAAAAACAAACAAAAAAAAAGTTTTGAGGAAAACAGGGACAAGGAAGGGGACGATGCCTTCCGCGATGCAAGGAGGGCAGGTGGCTTCTCCAGACACTAACGCAGGCAGGCCGGGCTCCTCGCAATCCCATCTCCAGCACAACAAGGTTCCTCCGCTGGCTGCTCTTCGTGATGATGATGGTGGTGCCACGGGGTCACCGCTAGCCCCAATCACAGCAGGTGGGGGTAGCGGCGCTGGGACAGCGGCCGGGGCTGGCGGGGCCTGGCAGCAGCGAGCTGGGAAGGGCAGAAACACCCCGAGAAGGTGGGACAGCCCTGCGGCATGTCCCCAGACCACCAGCCGGCCCCTCATCAGCTGCCACCAGCACACGCTGCGTGGTGCCAGCCCGTCAGCGGCAGCCCAGGAGGATGCTCTCACCTGAGGGACCTGGATGGGGTTGAAGAGCGGGATGGCCCCCACTGGTGTGACAGGCAGGCGGCTGCTGGGGCCCCATGGAGGCTCCTGGAAGAGCAGACAGAGAGAAACTGAGCAGCCACCCTCGCTTTTGGAGTGGGCTCCCCACATATGTATTGCTCTGCCCCACACATTAAGGCCACCAGAATATCCTCAGGAAGGATGTCTCCCATCCTCCCCCAGAGCAGAGGGAACCAGCCCCGGGACCCATGTCCTTGGCATGGATCCTCCAAGGGGCAATAAGCTGTGAACAAAGACCAAGGCGCTTCCCTCACCTCAAGGTTAGGCTGTGATTGGGTGTCTATTAAAACTACCAAGTTCATCTTCATGAATTTTGCACAAATGTAGCAACTTTAAGGTCTTCTTTCCCTTGGCAAATTTGCATGAAATAGGCTGACAGCTTTGAAGACATTATGGGGAAAGAGAAGCAGTTCTGCTTATGATTTTGTTCTGAGAAACGAGGGCAGAAGGGCAAAGACACCCCAAAGCACAGACACACACATCAAGCCCGTGTTCTCCTCACCTGCTCTCCAGCCTCAGGCAAGGCTCCCCGTTCCCTGCCATCCAGGCCCCACGAGCCTTCTGCTTCAACAGACACTGGGGTGACAACAACGATATCGGCATCATGTTTCATTCATTCCAGGATGTGCAACCCTTAAAATACAAAGGAGCAGCTTCTAAAAGGCCGAGCATGGGCGGAAGAGAGGTGCTCTTTGCCACATTTACCTGGGTTTCCAGAGGAAGGGCTGGACATGGTAGGAGAGGGGCTCCAAACACTCAGAGCTGAAGGGCTGGTCCTGGCCTCCGGAAGAGGAGAGGCTGGGGGCGATGGCGAAGACCGTTCCTGAGGAGGGAACCACAACCACTGGTTTAAAGACCCTGCCTTTAAAGGTTGAAAGGGAAGAGCTCCACACTGAGGAGGAGTTGGGTCTGTCCCAGAGTCCTGATGAGGATCTCCCGTCCATGGCAATCCAAGCGCTGAACACACACAAGGTAAGGGCATCTATGAGGTAGCAAGCGACCCCGCATGACAAACCTAAGCTACCTGAAAAGCTCAAAAGTAGGTAAGAGGCTGGGTACCAGGCCCACTGGTAGAATGCAGTGCTGGGGCCACCTGGGCTAGCTGTATGTACCCCTTGATTCCTTGTCTCTTACTGTTATGGGAAGAATGTCCCCAGATCTCCTGTTATGGGACTGGGGGTCATTCTGAATGAGGAGACCTCCTTGCCTCTAAAAGCAACAATCCTGGCCACAGAGACACGATGTATGTGTCTCGAGAAGGACAGAGCCAGGATTAGGGAGAACTGCATGTGGTTGCTCCCCTATCTCTGCTGTATTTCTAATTAAAGAAGTTATTCTTCACTTCAGCTCCTAAAAACTACTGGAGCATTGCCATTTGCTGCTAACAGCTGCTGCTTTCCACTTCAGCGGAGGGCAAGCGATCCCTGCAGAGTTTGCTGAGCACTTGGAGAACCTTCCAGATCAAAGATGCTTTATAAATACACAATTATTATTAATAAAGAATTCTCTTCCAGGCTGCAAGGGTTCCCCAGTCTCCTTTGTCAATCCATGCCTGCGCAGGGCAGCGCAGCAGGCCGGCTACAGAAGTGCGAGTGTGTCCTATGGGCACGGCTGAGTCACGTACGTGAGAAGGGAGATAGAGCAGGAGAAGGCAGTGTTTCGGTACTCCTTTCCTTAGGTGTCGCCCGGGGTATCACCCTGGCATGGGGCAGCCTTCGTTAGCTCTCTTGTTACCTGAGATTTCGGCGTGTCGGACGTGGCTTGGGAGGGCTTCGACCGGAACCAGCCAAACCACCTGAATCCTGAGCTCTGGGAATACAGGAACGCATAGTCAAAAAGAAAGCAGTAGAAGAACAGTGATAGACTGGAGATCCCATAACCCACTGGATCCTGCAGCCAGCCTCACTTCTGCCCCCTGAGCCCCAGGCACGGTGGAGAGGAGAGCAAATGCCCATCCAGGCTAGCGTGGGGGATCTCTCCACTCCAGCACCTCCACGGTAGAGCACCCAGGGCAGGGTGTTCTGCACTATAGCGGGCACAGCCACAGCCCCTGGGAGCTGGCACACCACTTCGCGTGGCACACAGCTGAACAGCGGCGCTCAGGGCAGCGTTGGATGGTTACATGGGGTAGGCCAGGTGCAGAGGCAAAACGGGAGCATTTAGGCAAGCTCGGAGCCCTTGTCTTTACAGCAGCTGCATATTGCTCACCTTAACCTCATCCGGCTTCTCCTCCTCCTCCTCCGATGACTGCTCCTCAGTGACATCCTCAGACACACTTTCCAAGGAAGGCTGAATGTCCTCTTCCAGGGAGATAGAAGAGCTCTCCGAGACTGTCCGGGCCCTTGCACTTAACCCTGGCTGGTGTCAGAGATAAGGATTAAAACGAAGCAGACAGAAGACCAGGCAGAGGAGGATTTGCAGAAAGGCAGTGGCAGTCAAGCTAATGGGGGGCCAGTCCCCTCCAGAACCCGAGCTCTCTGCAAAGGTATGAGCCTTTGAGCAAGTCAAGCACATGGAATAAGATAAACCAGTGAGAGTCCTCCACTCTGCCTGGGCAAATAAACAATATCTGCCCTCTCTGGGCAAGCCACTTGCATCCTTGTCCACCTCACCTGCTCTCCTGCAGCAGTCTGCTGTACCCCAAAGGGAAGTGGGGGGCCCTGAGGCTCCCTGGCATCTCCTAAAGAGCAGAGAGAAGGGCACAGTCAGGATTCATTGCTGGGAGCAACCTTCCCACAAGCAAGTATTTTTGCATCTCCTGGAGGTATTTATAATGCTGCCATCATTACGGAATCCAGGCAGCAACTCAGCTGGCTTCTGTGCTGCAAGACGCTTCAGCTCACATTAGAGGCCAAATCAATCTAGGCACACGTTGACACGCTCTGCAAGAAGCCCCATGTGCAGCCAGAAACCGGTCTGGTTCTCAGGAACAGCCAGATCTACGCGGCAGTCTGCTGCTTTTCCACAACAAGGGAAAAAACACCAACATCAGGAGCTGCCTCTTTCCCCTCTATTCCTTACACAGCTGAAACAGGCCATGTACCCCTAAGCAACTTACCTTCTGCGCCACATCACTACCTCTGAGCAAGGCTACATGGCCAAGGGTCTTCCCTGATGCATGCAAAAATCCAGGCCTGTACCTGGGGCACCACGAAGGCAGAAAGCCAGAAGGTTGCACCAATACCTCCCAAACCAAAACGTGGTTTGTGCTGTTGAATTTGAGGCTGCTCTTCCCACCCAGCAGGGAAGCAGTACAGCTGCCAAACCTAAGAGTTTTTCCTTGCTTGCTGTTTTGGACAAGGTTTTGTAAAAATTAAGAACCAGTGACCCAGGGTGGCCAATCCTGGTGGGAAGTGATTTGCATACCACTTCCCACATACCAGTGCCAGTAGAAAGGGTTGTTCAAAATGAAGCATATGCCTCAGGAGACCAGACATGCAGGGATCCCTCACAGGCAGTGACTCTTCCCCCGGGGGAGACACCAAACAATTGTTATGAACAGAGTACAGGCACTTTTGTAGAAAAGCATGGAAGAAAAGGTGTTTTTCAGACCTATCTATTCCTATGAATGCAAAAGGAGCCCAAAACATGGCCCAGTATGTACCTAGGCCTACTGTCATAGGAATGCTCCCTGCAGGCTGCTTTGAACCAAATACACATTTTGCTGACTTCTGTTCCATGCAGGTGCAAACGCACCCTGGCTCCCTACCGAATCCTCCTGCTGCGTGTTAAAGTGAGCTCCCGTGGAGCCACCCGCTTACCCGGCGGCTGCCCCAGCGGCGGGGAAGGATCCCGGCAGAGCTCCCCTGGAGGGGCAGGCGCGGCCGGGCCGAGCGCTGCTGCCTGCTGCGCGGGCCCGGCGCGGAGCGGCAGCGACGCCGCGGCATGGGCCGGCGGGGCCGGCGCTGCCACCGGGGCAGGCGGCAGGGGCCCCGGCTCCTCCTGCGGGCCTGTTCCCCGCCGCGGCACCGGGGTGCTCTGCTGGTGCCACTGGCCGTGCTGGTGGTCCTTGTTCTGCGCGAGCTCAGGGCCAAATTCTCCATCTGGAAAACAGACCTCAGAATTTACTGCAGTATTTACAATTTTACTGCACCGCTGCATAGAATTTTCTTTTTCCATTACACATAAATAGGAGGTGAGGAAAATCCCAGGGGAACGCGTGTGGGTGAGGGAGGAGGTACTGCACAGCTTGATAGCAAGGACCTTTCGGATGCTTCAAGGAAGATGGGTTGTGAAAGATGGGGAGGATCTCTCGGGAACATGCCTGAGGTTGCAAACAAGGACTTAGAGCAGGAATATTATGGAAGCTACGAGACCAAAAGAGAAAGCAACATGTGCCTAGCAGTTCAAAGCATCCCAGAGCCTCCAGCCTTTCCTTTCACTCCTACCCCATGCCCTGAGCAGGAAAGAGAATTCTCTGATTTTGAGGAGCATCTGTTAAGCTCTATCCTTCATTCCTGCTCCATAGGAATGCACACTGCTGAGTCTCTTGCTTTAGGCAGATTTGTTCTGTTTTTCTTGTTTGAAAGACAGGTTAGGAAAGCGGTGAGGGTTTGTTTTATTCAGCAAAGCTGTAGCTGGCATTAGAGGCAGCGCAGCACGCTGCTGTCGGTCCCAAGCAGGGCTGCACAGCAGCTTCTCCTGACCGCGTGTTCCAGCCGGGGGCTGGCCTCTGCTCCGCGCAGACGAGTTTCTGCCCTGCTGCTGACAGGAGCCTTCAGCCAGGAGCCAGACACGGCATGTCTGAGTTGCTCTGGGGATCGACTCCGGGGCATCACTGCCATCCTGCTATGAGTTAGCTTCAACTATTGCCTTTTCACCTGTAAACCACTCCCATAAATTCCTGGAGATGCTTCTACAGTGTCAGGGAGAAGCCACGAGGAAAAGGATGAGGAAAGAGAGAGCCCATGAGGAAAAGGATGGACAGAGCCGCCGGACTCCGGAGCTGCTGCACTTATCTCTGCCGCCTGACAAGTTCATCCAGGAAGCATGTACAGATGCCGAGGAAAGCCAGGGAGAAAGCCTACTGCTTGGAGAACAAGGATGGAGAGGAAGACTCCCACCACCGCACTGGTCCCATGCTGGTCATTGTAAGGACCTTTTCCGTTTCCCCACTGATCCCCACAAACTGAATTTGTAATAGAGTGGTCAGGATAGAGCAAGGCTCTTCAGAGTTAATCCCAGAGCACACAAGCCCTTCATATGAGATATTAAAAGTCTAGAACGTCCAGTGTGGCTGGTGACTGAATGGCCTTCCCGACGAGTGAAGGCACCAAACGCGAGGAAAGCAGGGGAGCTGCTGGTGAGCAGGTAGACGTGGAGCCGTCCCGACCTCTGAGCAAGGCTTTCCTCCACACATGTGTTTTTTTTCAGTGCTTAGCCCCGACAGAAGCAGAAGGCAATCAGAATTGATGATGCTTTTTACCGCCTGAGAGAGTTCCTGAAGAGGGATTTGGCAGCATCAGTGAAAGCTGATAGGAAGAAACAGCTCAGAGAAGTTTGTCACGTTTTATCCTGTCTGCATCAGCCTTCGCACTCCACCACCAGTGCTGGCCTTTCTGCCTCCACTCCTCTGCTACATGGTGCCAGGAAACTGGGCAGGAGCAGGCAGCAAGGAGCAAAGGGCTACGCCAGGGCCAATCTGCTGACAGAGGAAGCCATCAAGTAAAGCTGGTGAGTCACAGGCTCCTCGACTTCTCTACAGGACTGTCCACTGATGTGTTGTCCAGAGGGAAAGTCCTCTAGCGTCTACGTTGAAGTCATCCCAGGATGCCTACATCCTTCCCCTTGATGTCTCAGCCGAAGACTATGGCATGGATATGGTCCTCTGGATGGCTCAGCACTAGAGGGACCTCAGGGTCCCAGAGAGACCGCAAAGATGAACCTGACATGGGGGGAGAAAAGGTCTATGCTGGCCCTTAATCAATATGCATGCTGAATTATGGCATGCAGACGGACAAGTTCTTTCCTGAATCTTTCAGTCTATGAGCAAGTATAAAATCCTATTAGTTCAGCTCCAATTTGTGTCCTCGGAGGACTGTCTAGGAATGAGGCCATCTCCCCCGAGGCTCCCTGGAGCTGGAGGCTTGGCAAGGAGACACTGGCTTTGTCCAGCTGGCTGCCTGCCAGACCAGCACTGTGACCCCCCTTCTTCTTCCGTGGGGCCCACAGAGACTCCTGAAGCTGCATTAATTAGACCCAATTACTGAAGCAGACTTTGTTCCTCCATAGAGAGCGAGCGAGCCTAACTGGACTGAGCATCCCCTGCTACCTCCTGCACATCTTGGCTGATTGCCCTTACTCACCAAGCTTCCAGGGCACGCCAGGGTTTTGAAGAGGAGAAAGGAGAACTAGCCAGTTCCCTGTCACCAGTGTCCTGCCATTCCTCCTCCAACCAAGACTGGGTTGCTCTAGCTTTGTTCCCTTCCCCTTTTCCCAGCAGAAGGAAACCAATGAGTAATATCTTTTCTTAGAAGAATGGGAGGGGAAGGACTCTAGAGACAGGTCTTTGAGGAGAAGGAAGGACGTGCAGGCCATAGAAGACCATACTAGAAGGTTTCCTGGCACAGCTCTGGGACAGGAATCCCAGCCGCCTTGGGACAGGAATCCGGGGCCAGTGCGCAGCCCGTCCCCGGCTGACCGCTCACCAGGCGAACGCATCTCAGTGGCAATCACGCTGCACGAGTTTGGGGCTTTTTCTTGTGTTTTAGAGAGATGTAAGGGACAGCGAACAGCTGTTGAGAAACACCAGCTGGCTCTGAAGAGCTGATCACGTAGACACGAAGGCTTGGGATCAGCCTCCCTATGTTGGCTGGCAACATAACTGCACGTGCTGTGTGCACGGAGAAGCCCTTCCAGGGACATACAGTGCACTGCTCCACTCCATCTTTACCTGTGGCTGATCTGCTGGCCTTGGAAAGCTCTGGCTCATCTGAGGCCAGCTCAGGAGGGACATCCTCTTCCATCTGCAAGAAGACAAAGGTGACAGACAGAACAGAAGGGAAACTGGGCAGCAGGAGGAAAGCCGGGCAGCACAGGAAGGCAGGCCCGACTAAAACGAGCATAAAGCCAGGGCAAAGGAGATCCGTGTGCTGGCAAGCTCGCCGTGCGGCTCCTCCACTGGCTGTAGGGGCCTGAGCGGCAGGAAGAGCCCCACTGAGCGCCAGCATCTCGGTCACCCCCAGGACAGCGGGAGCACGTGGCAGGCTGCCCAGCAGCCTGGACACTGCCCGCAGCAATAAACAGAGCAGGCTGCTCAAGAGCAGAGCAGCGCGGGAAGCATGGAGCCGCGGGCTCTGCTGGCGCCAGCACAACCACAGCTCGTGCTCAGCAAGACAAACGAGACTGTGGCGTGATCACCACTGTGCGGAGCACGCAGGACAGGAAGCCAAAGGGAGAGAGAAAGGCCGGCAAGAACAAAAGCACATGTAAAACGTGCATGGAATGTGTCAACGTGAGCCCCAGATTTGGTGAAAACCACGGCCTTTGAACCGTGATACTCGTCCCTCCGTTTAGGATGGAGGAGGAGGAAGATCCCCTCCAGAGAAACTACAGAACAGAGCGGTCCCTTACAGCTGCGCAGCATGTGCAGCCAAAGCCCAAGGCAGGCTCCGCTCGCGCTCACCTCCCGCTCCCGGCACTGGGCTCGGAGCGCTGCCAGCCAGTCGGGCTCCAGGCTCTGCTCCTGATCCGGCATCTCCAGCAGCAGCGGGTCGGAGAACTTCAGCCGCTCAGCCAGCTGCACAGCCAGGAAGCAGGGGAAAAAATGGGTTCTTAACTCACTTAACATGATTCCCTAATGCTTTAAAATAAGCATTAGCATCATTAACAACAAAAAGTAGCAGAAGAGTGGGAGAGACATTTTGAGATTACCTGATTCGTCTGCCTACTCTGAAAGGATATCACATATGTCCACATCAGCCCTTACAGCTGTTTAACTGGTAATTATGAATCCCCACAGATAAGATTTCACAGCCTCCCAGAGCTGCCCTGATGCTTAATGTCCTTAGAGTTAGAGAGTTTTTCGTAATATCCAAGTGAAATTCTTGCTGCAAATTAACCCTCTTGCTCCTGCAGTAGGTGGGGAAACAGTCGGACACCAAATCCCTTAAAAACATCCTTCTACATATTAGCAGGCTGTTATCACAACCCCCATCTATCTCCTTCCTCCCCTAGGATATTTTCCCGGGCACACATAATCCCAAGGCCTGCAGCGGTCACTCTTTCCTCGATCTCTTATCTTCTCTTCCGCACTTCTTCCAATCTGGCACGTTCCCTGAGCACAGCAGCCCAAGAGGGGCACAGTGACCTAGCCAAGACCCTGCAAGGCCCAAGCACAGGTTGTTATCACCTCCTTGTCTCACACGTGCTACTCTCCTGCTTTGAGCCCAGAATAACTTGGAGTTTTGGGTTTTCTTTAACAGTATGCTGTTGTGGTGCTGCTTTGTATTTCTTCCATGTTCTGCTGTTTCCCCCAGGTCCTTCTCTGCAGTACTGCTAGTGTGTGCTGAATTTCTCCTACAAGAGAAGGGTCGGCATCCCTGACTGCAGCCGTCTAAAAGACACAGGGCTCCATCTACAGAAAACAGAGAGGGAGAAGGAGATAACCTGTCCCATCTGCCTCAAGGTGGGACGAGTGGCTCTGGAGAACCACAGCTCCCAAGTCACTATGGTGACAGTCTGGCCAGATTGCTTAGATTAGGACCCACGTTTATGACAGCTGGCATGAGGGGAGATGACTGTCACCCAGAACACTTGGTTGATGTCAGCCCACTTGGGATTTGCCATGTTGGCTGTTCCTTCTTATCCACAGTGTTTAAAAGAACATTGTCTAAACAGCCTAAAATGAAATCCCCGCCTCCAGGAGGTTACAGTGAGGCGAGACCAGCACAGCTGGTCCCCAAACTGGGACAGGAACCAGCCGACAGGAGCTGGGACTGCTTCTCCTGCAGTGACTGAGCCAGGGCCAGGAGGCTGCGCTACTCCAATCTGGTGGACATCACCAGATCGCTTTGGAAACACACATTCATTCAAAATCAATGGCAGGAAAGAGGAAATTATAAGCATGATTACTCCTAAACAGGGGGAATGTTTAATCTGAAAGCTAATACGCACTTTGATCTAATATTAATGAACCTACACCTGGTTGTATATCGTCCCCAGCTTCAAAAGAGGGGAAGTCTTAATCAAACACTAATGTGTATAATAATTTGTAACACACTCTAAAACATCAAAGACAAGAGTGTCTATGAGTGCACCAGTTTTTCAGATGAAAGTGTTTTCTCCCCGGAGAGGCATTATCCCCAGCAGAACTGCGGATCTGAGAGGCTGTTGGAGTAAATGGGCTTCCACGAGGGGGTCGGGGGCCGCGAGCACAGCCCAGCCTTGCGTAACGCCGAGTTTCAGGCTGGACAACGGGGCTTATTTTGCAGCCCAGGGGAGCACAGACACCCACGCCATAAACGTGGGACATGCTCACTACCACCCTGACAGCACCCTGGCACATCAGTGCCATGTCGGGATGAGGTACTGCAGAGGAAGGGCCATGCAGCTCCTAGGGTTATAGCGTCTTCAATCCATGCCATTTATAGATGCAAAAAACAACAAAACAAACCAAAAAAAAAAAAAAGAGGGGAGAAAAAAAAAATCCATTGCCTCGGAAGCCCTTTTGTCCAGCAGCACAATCCCCTTCTTTCCCCCACAGCAGGCTGGGGCAGTGCAGACAGCTCCGGCTGCTCGTCCCTGAGGGCCGGGAACGCCAACCCAGCTCCCGTGCAGACAGCACTGCCCTTCGCCGGCCCTGCAGCTCTTGGCTTCGCCTGCTTGTGCACGCGCCGGCCAGCAGACCTTCAGGACTGCTTCCCAGAGCTCTGTGTACCCTACCCGTGGGAGACCAAAGCAGAGCTTCCTCTGGAAGGTCACAGATCAGTCCCATCTCCGCCAGGCTGCGTACGAGCGTTGCTAGCTGCATGCACGTGAAACCGCTCACACGTCTCAGCAAGTGGCTGGCGGTGCCCCAGGGAGGTCACAGGGCATCGCTCACGGGCAGCCTGACGTGTCTCACCTCCAGCAGCTGTCTGGTGAGCGCGGGGTGCCTGCCAGGTCCCTGCTCCAGCAGCACCGTGGCAATCTTCTCGCAGTAGTGCAAGGCCTGGGCTGGTAGCCCGTAGTCTGCCAGGCGAGAGGCGTAGATGAGCTTGTACACCTTGGAGAGGGCAAGAGAAGCTGTCATAGGGTTGGAAGTTGAGTAAGGAGGAGCCTGTGAGCTCATGTCATGGGGTTAAGAGAGCCCATTAAGCTCTCTTAGGAGCAAGGAGCAAGAGAGCACCTTAGTGTGACTCAAACTACCCTGTATCACAGGTCCTACCACCAACAGGTCTCTCCAGCAGCCCGGCTGTGCTGCCCTTAGCACCAGGCCTGCGCTGTGCCAGCAGATCAGCATTGGAGACGGGCTCCAGCCACAATTTTCACTTATCTACCCAATATGTGCAGTGCCCAAGGCGGCAGCAGCTGGGTGCTTATTTACAATACGAAAAGCCTATCAATTACACTGGACTATTGGAGAACAGGAGGGGAGCTAGACCCAGGCTGAACAGAGCAAACACAGATGGCACCAAGCCCCACAAGCTGCCCTGGCTCGGGCTCCCATAAGCTGTGCTCAGAAGGGGATGCGAAAGCCCTGCCTTGGAGAAACCCATGCTGAGCCCAGCAAGCAGAGCCGCTCCTGCAGCCAAGTGAGGGAAAAGCCTCCAAAGGCATCGGAGAGCAGTCCTGCTCCAGCAGGAGCACCTGCAACTCGCTTCCAGGGGAATGGAGGGACACGTTTGGCAGGGATTTCTTAGGGCGGGTCTGAGCTGTCACTGGCCACACTTGCAAGTCTCTGCTACCTGGAAGGGAAGAAGGAAGGCTCCAGGTTGTCGTAGCTGCTGGCAGTACTCAAAGATTTCCATGCGCTGGATAACCTCCGTCCTGGCAAACTGGGCAAACGCCTGACTGAAAAGGAGAAGGGAGAAAGAAGGCAGTTCAGGGGGCAGAGCAGAGATCTCCCTCCAAGACAGCCTGGTATGCAGGTCTGCTCCTCCTCTGCACTGCCGACCTGGAGCAAGCTGCAGAGGCCCAGAGCAAAATCACATCAGCAGCAATAAAATCCCATGATTTGTACTCTCCAGAATTTTACTTTTCCCTTGGCAGAGGGGAAATGTGACATCTGAGGCCAAAACTTGAACAAGCACAAGAGAGCAAGAACCTGCAATATTCCCATGCTTGCTGGGAATTCAAAACAATAATGAGCAGAAAGATATTTTATTCCTCAAATAAGGTTTTTGTTTGTGAGACTCCAATTTTTTGGAAGCTGCCAGCCCATTTTGCGGAATGATTTGAGATCACAGGGCGAGGAAGAAGGCAGGAGATAACTGAGAAAGCATCTGGAAGTGCCCGCAGGGCACTGCCTGCCCGCGTTTGCTCACCGGTGGCTGCTGCCCAGCAAAGCCATGCGATTTGCTTTCTCTCCAAAGTAACCAAAAGGGATATCTGCCATCAGGTAGCAGAAGTGAGCTGCTTCTGTTAATCCCCTGCCAGCTGAATGGGGAAGGAGAGACGAAAAAAGAAATGTTAGCCCTCAGAGGCAGACCTCTGTGCAGCCAGCATTGCTCTGAAGACAACCAAGCTCATATAAAATATGACTAATCAAATAGTCCTTTTTTTTTTTTTTTCTTTCTGTCCATTCAGACCCCTAAATCTCTCTTCTCCTCACACCTTTTTTCTTCTTTTCTTTTTTTTTCAGATTGCTCTTTTCTGTGCTTACGGGGTGGGCTGGCTTAATGTTAGGAACAGGACAACTCTACCAAGGTGCATCTCCACGTTCACTTCTCTGGGCAGATGTCATTGGCCTGAAACCCCCCTAAGGTTCTCCACCACCAGTGCCCAAACGGGAGAGCCTCAGTCCCCACGGCCACGTGTGCCACCTGTGCTCCATCACCAGAGCAGCACGTGAAGAATGATGTCCTCTCCCTTGGAAAGGAGCACACAGGAGCAGCCAAAGGCACAGCAGAGCTGCGAGTCTGCCTCCCAATGAGGCCTGGGCTCACCCAAAGTGTCTCCCGTGGTGACGATGGCACGGCGGTTCAGCTCTGCATCTCCAACCTTGTTGGACAGCATCACAGCCAGGTGGGGCCTCCAGTCTCCCCACTTGGCATCCCCACAGCACTGCGAGGGAGACAAGGAAGGAGACAAAGCGGAGCTGAGCCCAACAGCCCTGGCTGCAGCAAAAGGGTCTCCGTGCCACACGGTCCCTGTGACATTCTTCTCACAGTGTCTTCTTGCATCATGTGGCACAGAAGTCACAGTGTGAAAGTATACGAGCATCACAGCATGAGGATAGAAGTCTCTGCACCCAAAAGCAAACCAGAAGGCACTGCTAGGGGAAGGAAATGCTCATTCCTACCTGCGCTGCCTGGGGAATCCTTCCAGACATGAGCTGGAAGAAGGTCTGTAGTGGGTCATTGGCAGCCAGCGTGCTGGTGAACCTGCAAGGAGGCAACAGAGACGGTCACTGCGCCGCGAGCGCAGCGCGAGAGCCCAAACTCGCCATCACATCCCACGTGGTTGAGCACATCTCGGAAACGCCCCGGGAGCAGCAGCTCCTGCCCGCTTTAACTCACTAGCGAAGCCAAGGCAGAAAGGAAAGGCAAACCCCACAAGGCTGGTGATCCATCACCTCCAGAGAGTGCAAAAGGACACTGCTAGATAACCACCTTAAAAGGATACTGGTTTACAAGACAGTTCCTGCTTAACTGCCCCAGAAAGGATCAGCCCAAAGAAATTGTCCACGTGGGCAGTTCACTGCTTTTGCTAGCTGAGGTGCTGTGGTCCAGCCTGGGCTATCCCAGCTATCCCCTGTCCCAGCTGCTGGTTTTGCTGATCTTGTTGATCTCTGCAACTAGAATGAAGCAGAGGATCACAGCAAATCCATGCCACATCTCCAGAAAACAGCTTTCCTTTTGCTTTTTTTTCCAACCTTAAGCATTCTATGAGTCTGCCTGGCAGGAAGCCTGAAAGATTTGGACCCATCTGTACAGATTATCCCTCCCCATTCTGGCCAGTAGGAAAAATAACACCAGACAGAAAGAATCTGATGGCAATTGTTGCTCTTTCTGGGGTGCACCAGGGCTGAGGGCATCTGAGAGGCTATGTGCTCTTTAGGCACAGAGAGGCTTCACAGGCATCACACCTTGCTTTTACCTCTCCAGCTTACCCGGTGAGCACCCAGCTGTAGGTCCGAGGGTCCATCTTGCTGGAGAGGAAGAGGGCATGGCCCCACAAATGGTTTCTCATGGCCCAGTCCAGAGCTTCCTGCAGCCAACATGAGAAAGAAAAGGCCTTTGTGCTATTTCCACCCCCCTGCCCTCTGCTGTGAGGGGAACATCTGCTCACTCATCTCAGACTGTCTCCGTAGACTTTCTGCTGCAGTGTCCCTTTCTGAGAGAGGTTTCCCTGCGGCACCTCTGGCCCCCAACATAGCGGAGCCATGTGAGGAATGAACTGATTTTCCGGGGTCTCTGCTTATTCCCTCTGCAGGCTTGGGATTTATAAAAGCACTAGTGATTACCCTTGGTTTCCCCAAATCACTCAAAACCAACCAAAAAAAAAAAAAAAAGAAACAAAACAAAAAACCAGCAGCAGGGCATCACAAGTCCCATCAGAGTTCCCTAAAGTGGGTAACTTACATTTAAACCACGTTCTACAAACTCATCACTGAGACAAAAAAGGCACTTCTTGACTTCCCTCCCCTTTAAAACCTTGCTGAAAAGGCCAAAGCGGCTTATAAAGAATCATTCCCACGTTTTAGATCCCCCTCACCACTTACTTTCTTTCTGCCGTAGTAGAGGAGCTTGGTGAACTTCTCAACTGTCTGTGCCAGTGTCTCCACGATGGGAGGGACCTCCCCTGTAAGGAGGTCCACCGTCCCAGGTCCACATGTGCGCCACTCATCGTCCGGCGGGTTGGTCACGCTAGCCGCAGGGTTTTGCCTCTTGTACTTCTCCATACGCTTGCAGTCTTGCATCAAAAGCTCAGCTGTGTCTGAGCCCACCATGGACTGCACAAGGAAGGGGAGGAACTTGGGGCACTTGGGGCACTTGGGGACTGTCCTTTGAGCAATGACTAAAAACATTTCTAGTCCAGCATCCATCCTGAGGTGATGACATCTGTCATCAGGAGCAGCACCCACCCACTCCTGCTCCAACTGCCTCTGGGTATGGAAATCACAAGCTCTCATTCTTCTCCTAGCAGGTGTGCCCAGCAAGACTAACCTCAGTCCCCAGCATGCAGCCTCTGAGGGCACAGGAGTCAACACAACCAGTGTGACCTTCACAGGACCACCTAGGCTGAATATACCCACACATTTCTGACAAGCAGACCTCATTAGATTGGGTACGTTTCATTGGATTTATCTCTTAATCTCCTTCTGGACATAAGCACTTGCTCTGAAATGAAGATGGCACCAATCCCCTTCAGAGCTGAGCTGCCCTTCCACTGGGAGGTTGGTATTTTGCAAGCATGGAAAGCAACACAAGTGAATACTTTTCTTCAAGTGCTGTGGGAAGTACCGAAGTGGTTGATGGTACTGTGGCAATACATTTAAGAAGCACTTCCCCAAAGTAGCAACTTTCTCAAGAGGCACAGAAGTAGCATATAGATTACCTGGCTCCACAGATTAGAAGGGTCATCCCCTTCCTCTGGACACCTACCCCATTCTGCTGGCAGAGGAGGACTAGGACTTTCCAGAGAAGAGCTGAATCTCTGCCCCTCTGTGTTGAAAGATCACAGCTCGTGGCTATCTTGTGCCGGCAAAATGTCATCACATCCATCTTGTGCAAGTCTTCCCTTCATCATCAAAGAAAAGGATCAAATGAAACCCAAGCAAATGTGAGCTTGGATACCATTAAGAATCAAGAGGTTCCCAATTTTGCTGACAAGCACCCCAAAGATTCAAAGAAGAGATGGAGGAGGGAGGATCTTCAATGGCCCCTACCCACATGGTCAAATATATGTCAATGACCACCCACTACATCGGGGGCGCTCAGCTTATTATTGGTTGGTCATTATTATAACTTTTTGCAGATGTCCATGTTTTAAGGATGTAGATGACACGTCAATTTTTCTCTGCCCTCCTGACAATATTTTCATCCAACCATCTGCAAGGAACCTTGGTTCTCCTTAGCAGTAGAGCTATTATAGCCATTACTGTCCAAGGCTGTAAGAGCAGATGTGCATCAAGGCAGTATCTTTTATTTAACTGGTATAGTGGCAGGGAGAATGACATGTCTGTGGCCACATAAATCCTCCTGGTTTTGTGCAGACTGAACAGAATTGCCCTGCATCTTGCAGTGCAAAATTATGCAACTGGAAAGCTGTAGGATAAAAGGAAGACAAGCAGGGAGCAAGGAGGGAGATACCAATCTTGATTCCATCACATTATTTGGACTCCAGCAAAGTCCCCTTTGGCAGAATTGCTAGCCTCAAGGTTCTCAGATTTCTACCCAACTTCTGAGCTTGCTCAAATCTTTTGCTGAGTGCAGTTTTCCTTCTGCACACTCCTGCTTTGATTATGAGCACAAGCCATTCATATGATTTACTGGTATAACCAATATATTGTATTCGTATAATTGCACTGGTTTAATATATTCTTTGTGCACTCACACACGCACACACACACCCCAATACCCTACACTCCAAAACAACCTACATTTCAGAAGAGAGGACAGGCTCCCAATACAAACCCATATCTACCCTTTGCAATGCCCTTATCTCCCCAAACCACGGGGACTCTCAAGTCTGTCCTGGGCTCGTCTCTTGGCTCTCCAGAGCCAGCTGCCCTGGACCTCAGCCCAGACTCCTCAGAAGGGACACTGCCCGGGATCCCGTGAGGGAGATGTACCTAGCCAGAGGCCCTGGGAAGGCTTGTAGCTCCTCTTGCTCTTTGGTGTCATGAAGGATCCCCTGGAAAGCAAAAGCAAACTTGGCAGCTGGACTGCTGCAGCAGGCAGGCCAGAAGGAATGCACGCGTGCGTTCCCCGAGGCAGAAGAGTCGCTCTCAGCGAGGGGAGAGGCTGTGGTTTCAGGGGCTGCAGCGTACCTCCAAGCTGTGCAGCTCCACGGGAGCTAGCTGCCCTGCTGCAGTGGAGTGTGGACACGCAAGCACCAGCTGCCCTCCGGCTCCGAAGCACACCGGCGTGTGCGGCAGCGGGAACTTCTGGGGTGCCGGCGGGACTGGCGTGGATGCCGAAGCCCTCCCTGCGTGACACAGTGAGTCCTCTTGCCCGGGCCCCTCACCACCTCTGCTGCGAATGACACAGCTGAGGCCCAGCCTGCCCTGCCTTGCACAGTCCACAACTGCCTGGGACTGTCCACGCAAGCACAGTCCCCTAAAGCAGATGGCAGGTGTGTGGCACCTCCCTGCACCCACCAGGCTAGGAGGAGCCCTGCAGCTGCACACCAGGTTCTCAGACATGCCTTGCACCCACACACTCAAAAAAGGGTGCCTGCACTCCAAGACCTGCGCTCTAGAATGGCTGCAGTTGGCCATTGAGCAATGAGATAATAAGGTCAGGAGACACTGGGCCTCCACTCAGGCCCTGTTAGCACTAGGGCCCCATCTCATCTCATCTCATCTCATCTCATCTCATCTCATCTCATCTCATCTCATCTCATCTCATCTCATCTCTCACCTGCTGGCACTGGGCTCCAAGCCCCCAGGGACCCTGGGTCATAGTGGTCAGCGTCATCGCGGATGTACTGGCTGAGTTCATAGCCACTGGAGCTGAGCCCCGACTCGCGGTACTGCAGGAGAAGGCTGGGCTTGCTGGAGGCAGCAGGCTGTGTAGAAAGAGGAAAGCAAGGGCCCTCATGAGGAGGGAGGGAGAAAAAGCTCCATTTCAGGGAAACAGGCCCAAATGAGTCATCTGCCCTGACCAAGTGAGGCAGCAGGTACTGAATAGCCCAGAACAGCACAGACTGGCCCCATCTGACCTCCTCAAGCGCGTTAGCACCTTGGACTCATCAGAGCACATACTCTGGTTCATACCAATGGCTCTCAAAATACTTAGCGGCCAATCCAGCCCAATAGCTCCTCTAGGTCTATCACAGGGTCCCCAAGACAGCCTCTACATGGGAATCACCAAAAGCATTGCCTAGGAGCAAAAATACCCTGAGAGCTGCTCCGATTTGATCTCTTCATCTGCTCTTTAGCAAAACATAGGAATGGGGACACAAGTATGAAGGATCGGGCCTTCATAACATGTGACAGCCATTCCCTTCCTTGGACAGAGGTCACCACTATGCAAGGAGGACGCAGGAGAAAGCAGACATCACTTGAGAAGAAAAGCAAGCCACCAAGTCAGGCTTTCTGTCCAGTGTTTGGCACTGTGCAGGACAGAGGTGCAGCCAGATGTCTAGAGGAGCGACAGCCCAGCAGTAGGAGATCGTATAACTACTAATAACCCACGGTAACAGCTCCCAGGCCACTACAAAGCCTCTAAGAGGCCTGGGTGCAACCTCCTCCATGCCCTGCCTCACGTGAGGTTACCTCGTGAGCATGGCTGCTGCCCTCCCCGGAGGAGCTGCCGAAGGAGTCGTCCCCTGCCCGTTCCTGCCGGGAGCCCCAGCGGTGGCTCTGCTCCAGGGAGTCACCGGGCTCTGATCTGCAAAGGGAAGCAAAGGAAAGAACTGGCCAACGTGCTGGGACCAGCTGCAGACTTCTCTGTGGCTCTTCCCCACGTCTGCCCACAGTGGAGCCTGCGCTGCTGCCTCCACCCAGGGCATCTCCAGTGCTGCTCACATGGGACAGTGGAGCCATCATGACCTGAGAGGTGGCAAAACTGCCTCCTAGGTGGTCCAGCCCCCCGCTGCAGCCCCTTACCTGTCCTGTGCTGGGGACGGCGTTACCAGGTTGGGGTGGTAACCCCGGTAGTAGTGCTGGTCTCGGTAACCGGTACCATAAGATGGTCCCTGTCTCAAATCTACAGAGAGAATGAAGATTTAGTCCTGCTCCTCCCAAGCAACAAGCCCTAATGAAGTTACAGAGGAGCAATGAGTCAGACAATTTGCCACACACACCCCATTTGCTTCCAAATTAGCCTGGTGACTTAGAAAATTATGATAAAGCCATGTACGTTGGCAGACAGCACGGACATCCTTTCCTCTTTCTTCCCATTTTCTTTAGTCCAGGAATTCCATAAACACAGTAAAAGTTAGATCCTCTTATCTCTGATCAGTGAGATCAACACGACTGAGCTCAGCCCACAAGCAGGAATGACCCACTTTTTTGGTCAGCTAGATGAGGATTAAGTGTTCCCAAGGTGCATCTAGTTCATTCTGGGGACTCCAAATGGAAACTCAAGGCAAGGCTACACTATGAGAATGATCCATGACCTGGAAGCCTGGACTGCAGAAAGCCCCTTGTGATGGTTCTCAGCAAGCCCTCATGGCACAACAGGTAGAATAACACATCCCACAACATGCAACATCCATCTCTTCTCCCAGCAGCAGCAAGCTGGTGTGACAGTCACGCGACACTGATACAGTGTGCTTAACTTGGCACAGGACCCCTCCAACGGCTGGACTGGTCAGACACCTCAGTTCCCTGACCACGGAGGGGTCATACCTCTGTCCCTCTGCCAGGCTGCGGGCTGCCCTTGGTAGCTCCAATAGGCATAGTCATCACCATAGCTGGGGGCTGCATAGTTCCAGCGGGGGTCTTCATATCCTTGCCTGAATCATAATATATGTAGCCAAGAAAGAAAGAAAACTGCATCAGAGTTAAACTCATGACAGACATCTCATGGCCAGCAGAGATATCCAGCAGAAAGACCTAGTCCAGTCCTCCAAGCGTCACAATTCACACCCCCCAGGGCACAGTTATGGTCCCCAGGGCAAGGGATGAGGTCTGGGAACACATCCAGGGGGAGATTTGCTGGTCAGATGGGCATCTTTGAAGGCAGAGGACACAGGACACAGAGTAAAGCACAGGTCCAGTAACAAACACAAGGAGGAGAGGGAGAGCAGAGGCGGCAGATTTGGTCCCACTCCCATCTCATCCCTAGAGAGCTGGGCTCTGCAGTTTCAGAAGCTGTCCAGTTTCAGACGCTGGGAAGCTCTGCTCAGTCACCTCCGGTACTGAGCAGTTAGAGGGATGGATGCCTCACGGATGCTTTAGGAGAGGCCTCCAAAAAGCACCTTTCCTGCCAGCCTCTGAGGCCACTGTATCTGCTGCAAACCTCAGCACCGGTCTCGTCCTGTGCTGGAGCTCAGCCAGCATATAAGCTGTCCACCCAACACACGTACACCTTAACCCTTCACAATTTACACAGTAATTCAGTTAGTCCTGCGCGATGCCTAGCCTTCCTGGCCAAGCAATTCACAACCTCAGCAGAAAACCTCGTGTTATCCGTGCACTTCTCCTCACAGCTCTCAGAGGGCAATAACTCAGGCAAATCAACCCAGATTTGCTGGAGTATTCAGAGGTTTCTCCTTACTGAGAGACAGCCTCGGTCCCACATTTTATCCTTCTCCCCCGCGCTGTCTCAGCAGCTGAGCTTGCAAGCTTCTTTTGATCCCTATATCATCCGTTTATGCTTTTATTGTTCACCTTGCACTTACCAAAAAAAAAAAAAAACCTCTAATGAAACTTCAAGCCACCTTGGGACGGGGAAGTTGAGGCGCGGCAGTAACCGAGCGGTGAGCAGGTATCACCTTCCTGGTGAGCAGGTGCCCCCTTCCCGAGCCCGCAGCCGGCCCCAGTGTCCCCGCGAGCTTACAAGGAGGGACGCAGAGGCGGGCGCGGGCCTGGCTCAGCATTAGGCTGGTCTTACCTGGAGAAGGGCCTGCCGGGGTAGGCGCTGGCGTGGCGCTCGGCCCGGCGCCGCTCGCTGTCGCGCTGCGGGCGCC
>VZSG01000893.1:166345-179714 GCA_013398315.1 Nothoprocta pentlandii
CTATTTGCTCTCTTTTGTAGCTTCTTGTGAGTGAAAAGTCAAAATCCTTGAAAAGCTTTGGTGACTTTGAAGAGCTAGACTGTAAGCTACCAACCTCCCTTAAGGCTCTTCTACTTGAGTAAAAGAAGATTAAGGGAGGCTATAGCAGATGTAACTAAATGGCCAGCCCAGACTTTGGTGAAGGAAGGTATCTTTAGTACTTCTTGTAGTACAAGAGGTGCTAAGTAACATACTACAGAGACCTAAAATCAAGTTTGCTTGGATTTTCTGTATATAGAGTGCACAGGAAATTGTGACGTTCCCTCTAGTGTAACCTGAAGAAGCTGGGGGTAGTAACTATTTGAACAGGCACATTCATGGGAAGATGCAGAAGCTGAGGAAGCAGAGAGATATGTGAAAAACAGGACCTGCCAAGTTTGATGGAAGACTAGCGGCCTGTCAATAATTTTCTGGATACAGCTTGAGTATGCAAAGTGAAACAGGTATTTGGTGGTTCTTCTTGAATTAAGGCTTGGGTTTCTTCACTTCCAGGATGGGAATCTAATGCCGTAGTAGCAGACATTTGCGGAGTCCCTCTACTGCACTAAAATGAACTAAGAGCTGCCTACAGCACGAGTATGGTTCGCAGCTCATTTGAACAAAGTCTTCACTGCAATGGTCCATTTTCTGCTGTTAGCAGTAAAGTGTGCTCAAAAATACCAGTGTTTGGTATGCCAGGAAGAACTTGCAAGGCTTGTAAGGGGAGGACAACGTTCTCCACCCAGAAGCTAAGGCAGAAGCTTTTGGGTAGAAGCTGCTCTTCAGTGCGTAGCAGCAGGGCTGGCAGCAAAGGAGCGCTGGAATCACAGCTACTATAAAACCCTGCTGAAAACCCAGGAGCTTTCTTGCAGCAGAGGAAAAGCTTTGCAATCTGCTGGGGTGCCGCAGGGGCCTGGCGCCTGCACCTGCGCAGTGCTGCACTCTGGCACACACCAGGAAAAGGGAAGCGCTGTCCCATCAAACGCTTGGAGCGCTGCCCCTCTGCCGTCCGCCGCGGCTCAGGTCCTGATGAGCCTGGAGGAGCATAACCCCCATTGCTAGAGGTTCCTCCTGTTCGCAGTAACGTGGATGAAGGTGACTGTGTCTGCAACCTCCCCTCCTAGGCCCAGGCTGCCTTGATGCAAGGGCAGGAGCTTCTGCCCCCTGCACACGGGTAACGTCGCGGGAAGACACGGGAGCAATCTCTCTTCTTGCTGCTCAATGACGTTTGAGGACGGCGCAATGACAAGAGCCTTTATCCTTCCACCCATGCCTGATTTTGTTCTACATCTGAAAACTTGCTTTTCTCTCAGGCCACTTCTGGCATTTTAGTCTGTTCTTTCCTGGTCTCCTAGAACAGCTCCCCCAAACAGCAATCGGCAGGGCCCCAACTAGGCTCAATTGCTTGTTGACTACATTAAAAGAAGCTGGAATTGTTTTTTATTCTGCTCCTGTGAGCCATAACTAGGGCCAGCACAAGATATTAGGCTTCTTATTGTTAATAAGAGAAAAGCAGTCCATATATTCCCACTGACAAAGCCAGAGAAACTGTAAGAAGTCAGCTTATGTCTGATGAGCTATGAAAGAGATATGAGTTGTGACTTTGGTCACCAAGAAGTGTTGTTGGGTGAGATTTTGAGAGCAGTGCAAGTTTATTATTGAGATGCAGGACAGCCTGGTCAAAATTACAGATCTTGCAGCTATAGCTATAGGGACGATTGGGGTAAGCAGGACGCTGAGGGATCCCCAGGGCTGCCGTGCTGTGTATGCGTGTGGTCGTGTGAGCGATCCTGGTCAGCGCCGCCAGGCGCCGAGGCTGCTCGGGCACACATGGCAAAAGCAAAGGGTCCGCTCCGCACCTCGGGGTGCTCTGCACCTCACTCCCGCCCGCCGCGAGGGCCCGCAGCTGCCCAGCTGCGATTTACTGCATGGAGATGACGACCTTTCCCGTGGACTGGCGCTGGAGCACGTGGTTAAAGGCCTCGTTTACCTGCAGACACAAAGCCCCAGGTGAGCGACGGTGGGAAGCTGCCTTGGAGGGGAAGGAAAGGGCAGAAGGAGGATGTGTGGGAGAGCTCAGTTTTGTAGAGACTCCCGGTGCTTGCTATGTTACCCAGCAAAAAATAAAATAAATTAAAAAAAACCTCAAAATACATTCAGGCTCTTAGTCTTGTGTGGATTTACAATAGGCTATAATGCAATTTGTTCGGCATAAATGAATAGCCAGGAGTTCACATACGAGTCTGGGCTTTCTGGTGGCAGGATTGAAATAGTTCAGGACTGGAAAAACTCCTGCATATTTGACTGCCTTACGTCGCTGAATTTGCTGCATGTTACATCAATATTTATGATGATTTGAGCTGTTATTTAAGAATTAAAATACCATCAAATCAGGAAAAAATGTGTTCTGAACACCTTCAGAGCCTCTGAGAAAAATGCAAATAAAGACATATCAAAATCAACTAAACTCACTTCTAAAATATTACATCAGCACTCATATGTCAAGAAACACAGCCAGAACAGAGCAGTGCTGGTCGCTCTTCAGATGCTTGCATAGCGGGTTTGTTTTTATGGAGTTCCTTTTTGTGGGTAAAATTCTGTGTGAAGTTAGCCCATGCCACAGAAACCTCCAGAGCCTTAGTTCTCTAGGAAACAAAAAATATTAACATCAAGAAATCCCATTTTCTTTACCCTTTTTAGTCTTTCTTTGGGTTTGAGCTAGGGAGTCATTAACTCCTATTTTGGTACAGCACAGCCAGAATTGCAATGTGCAGTTAAAGGTAAATGTGTAATTAAAGGTAAAGTCATGTGAAAAATGCATACTCTATATGAGAGTATACCGGAGTATTTACAAAGAATTTTACCCACAAAAAGGAACTCCATAAAAATAATCCTGAGAAACCAGCTCCACACAGATCATGCAAGCGTTCAAGCTATACCAGCATGAGAAGAGCGACCAGCGCTGCTCTGCTCTGGCTGTGTTCCTTGGCAGGAGCAGGATATGAGTTGGCCACACACACCCATGTCTCTGGCTCCTTAACCCATAAGATCAATCTCTGAAGAGCACTGCAGACTTGCAACCGACCCAAGACCCTCTTCATTCCAAGGGCCTCCACTGTGCCCCATGAGGACACGTTGCTGTGAGCATCACCAGCGCCTACCTCTTCCAGCTTGAAGACCGCTCCGATGTGAGGATGGATCTTTCCCTCCTGGCAATACCGAAGAGCCGAAGACATAGTGGAGGAGAAAACAGGAAAATTCTCCTCCTGGTACCGACTCCAATACACTCCCATGGCAGACACGTTCTTCAGAAGCAGCAAGTTAGCAGGAATCGAGGGGATTTTTCCTCCAGCAAAACCCATCACCACAATCCTGCCCTCCCAAGCCAGACTGCAAGAAGCAGAGAAAGAAACCAGCTTTACTGGAGGTCTCCTCAGATCCTCACCTCAAGGCAGTACTTGCATGATGGAGAACTGCTGAGGCTGAGCATTCTCCCACGCTCAAATGAATTAGTGCCCAGAAAAGCTCTGCTTTGGACAGCTGTACTTCAGTATCAGTCTTCAGAGAACCCAATTAAACCCTAACAATGCACACAAAGCCGAGGCCCTGTCCCATCCACACCTCCTCAGTGTTCCCAAGTTCTGCCTGAGAGCTGATGAGGTACACAGGGACTCCAAAGAGGTAGGTAGCCCAGGGGACACCATGCTTGACATCTAAATGATGAAAAATATGACCTTCACACATGCCAACAGCATCACCTGGGCTCATGTGGCTTTGTCCTAAGTTACAGCAAGGTGCAGAACTCTTATTTGAGCACACCTTTGCAGAGCTGCCTTGAAGATGTCCCCGCCAACAGCCTCAACGGCCACATTAGCCCCTCTGCCATCCGTGAGCCGCTTCACTTCATCCCTCAGGCTGCTCCGGCTGTAGTTCACGCTGTGGCTCGCGCCTCTCTGCAGAGCCAGCTCGCATTTGGCATCGCTTCCAGCTGCTGCTATCACCTGCAACCGTGGAAAAGCACAATATCCAACCAAAGGCAGCTCCGCTCAAAGAAGGGCAGACTGTTTCAGGTGCCCTGTTGTGATCTGCAGGACTTTGAAGCTTTAGCACTTCCATTACTTGTTTCAGAAAAGGCTCCACAAGCCCACTGCAGTCTGGAAATGAGACACAAATGCCATCTCTCCTGCTTCCGCTGCCCAGAAGCAGCAGCCACCCTGCAAAGCAGCAGTCCAACAGCTGTGCCGCCCAGGCCGTACCCCAGGGAAGGAGGAGGAAAGCTCTCTGCCGTTCGAAGCGCAGGGAGAGCTGCAGCCCGGTGCTCACACGGCAGTCTCGCAGGCACCCTGGGTGCTGTGGGAGATGTGGTGGGCAGCACAGCGACACGTGGCACAGACCAAGACAAGGTGTCCCGGACTAACTTCCAAAACACTTAGGGTTCATAGAATCATAGAACCCTTAAGGTTGGAAGGGACCTCTAGAGACCATCCAGTCCAAGCCCCCTGCTCACGCAGGGTCGCCCAGGGCACGGGGCACAGGGCTGCGTCCAGGCGGGTTTGGGAGATCTCCAGAGAAGGAGACTCCACAGCCTCTCCTGGCAGCCTGTGCCAGGGCTCGGGCACCCTCACATTCATTGCAAGCTGCGCTGGAGTTATCTCAGCACAGGTGTTTCTGGGATTTTGCTTAGCATCCTGGTGTGCTGCTTTGTACAGATGTACAGCTGTATCCTTAAGTCTTACCTTTAACTAAAGAATCTCTGAAACCTAATTCCCTCTCTTTGTTCAAAGGTGGAATTTGGAACTAGAGTGCCAGCTCTTCTTCCTAAATGCTGGGGTTTTGTTTTGTTTTGTTGATTTTTAGCTGTGCATCTAAAGAACTAAGTTCAAATTTTCACAAGTGCCTGAATGACTTTGGAGCCTGAGGCCACAGACTTCTGCTGAAAACTAGGACTGTGTGTATCTAAACCCCTTTGGAAAATGCTGGCCATGGGTGAAATACTGAGTACACTGCTCAAGGGGAGCTGGTGGAAGGTGGGGGAGAAAGGAGGGACATTGCAAATGGCAGAGGAAAGCCAGTTTAATTAATAACTGGTACCTCTGACCCAGCAAGAACTTGGTTTCAGTGCTCTCCTCTGCCACTAAGTCACGGAGACACGGGGCCTGCTCTGAGCCCACATGGCCGTGGCAGTGGGCAAGGAAGGAGAGGGCAGGAGCACGGGCTTGCCCAAAGCGGCTCTCCCTGCTGCCAGCCGCACGCAGCTCCGTGTCCCCAGAGGAGGGAAGGCCCTGAAGCAGGGGGCATGTGACATGGTAGCGAAGGACAGAGCATTTGAAAGAAAGGAGAATACCTTTGCCTTGAAAATATTGACAGCCAGATCAATAACTGCAAGTCCTGTAGCCCCAGCTCCTGCCGTCACCAGAACGGTTTCCCTGAGAGAGAGAGAGGAGAAAGTGTCAGTGGCGCAAGAGAAAAGCACATCATTGACTTTGAACAGGGCAGCCCCACGTTTTTGATGCCACGGGCATTCCCTCCACCAGCAGGGATGTGCTGGGATGTACCGCAGTGCTTGGAGGGCCCAAACCAGCCTCTTCAGACGGGCTCTTCCTGCCTGAGCGCTAAGCTTTGACATCGCAAAGCGAAATGATCTGAGAGCAACATCTGCATCTGCTGAATGGCTTTACCAGCAGAAGCACATTTACTGCAGACCATGAAGAAAATGTTAGTCTGCACCGCTCAGGCTGGGGTTGCCTCTGCTCTTGGACAGGCAGGAGGATGCATGAACTGAGCTGTAGCAATGGTTTCTGCACGCTGTGGATTTCTGTACAGCTGTCAGGAAGTTGCTTCATCTCTATGGCTTTCTTGAGTGACTCTTCGCTATTTCAGAGAAGCAGAGAAAGCAACATTTCAGCTGACAAGGGCTACAGAAAAAACAAGTGAGTTGTTAAAAAAATCCCACGCTACATTCCCTAGCCAAGGTCCAGCAGGTCCTCCAGGGTCTAGCACTGCTTCTCCACAACGGAGAGCTGCCGTCCTCATGTCCATCACTAGAGAAGTGCCTGGTATGCAGTGGGGGGTACAGCAAGCCCATGCGGAGTGAAGCAGCTACGCAGCCTGGGCAGCCTGCTTGCCAAGGAAGCAACATCCACAGGGATCAGCTTCATCCCTCCACACTGCGTCCGCCACTTACCCCGGCTGCACGCGTGCCCGGTGGTGGAGGACCAGCGTGGCTGTGCCGTAGGTGACAGGCAGCACTGCGGCGTCCTCGCTGGACACCCCTTCAGGGACCTGCCACAGCATCTGCACAGAGACACGTGCTGCTCAGCAGGCCACGAGGGAACCCGAGCCCATCGCGAGGCTCCCCGCGCACTCAGGGTGGGAAAAAGGTCGTTCCCTACGGGCTCTTTATCGGCCTCTTTTACAGCTTCTTTTTATTACTAGAAACACTCTGTCAAGCATGTCCTGTTCTGCCCACAGGACCAAGGACAGGGAGATCCAAAGTAATCCAAAAGGGGCACAAAGCAGCAGCTGCAAGGCAACCCAAGCTCTGAACCGAGAGAGAAGCTTTCTTGCAGTATGGGCAAACTCTCACACCATATTCCTCACCTTCTGGTCAACGACACACTCCTCTGCCATCGCGGTAGTGCCAGTCACACCAACAACTCGGCATCCCTGCCAGAAAACATTGTGGATGGGTGTCAGGAGACAAGTTGTGCAGTCTGGCTGCTGTCTCACAATTAAGCATTTGATTCTCTTGCTTTTTTAGGCAGAACTGTGGACAGCTTAAGCTGTGGCAGATGACACCCATTCATCGTCGCATTAACTGCACTTATTTCCTCCCATGTTTCTGAGCTGGGGCCACAGGCAGTGCCTTCTCCCTCCCCAGCAAAGCTCAGCACTTCTCCCTTGCTTTCCCACCGGATACAAGGGATTAGAGGGGACCTTCCCCCACAAGGACCAATGAGGGCGCCTGAGGCCATTCCCCAGCTCTGGCGTTCCTGTGATTTCCCTACCTCCCTCACGGTGCTCACGCTCTCTCCTGTCTCCAGGACCGTCCCTGAAAACTCCATTCCTGAGAGGCAACAAGGACACACATTCACTAGGGCCGATGATCCCCCCACCTCCCGCTGCTTCCAGCAGCCACCCCTGCAGATGGGCTCTGGAGGATGGTCCCATCCACGCAGCCCCTGCTTTGGGAGAGACTGCGCAGCAATGGGCACCTCCCTAAGGCTCTGTCCTGGCCTGCAGAGCGAGCAGCTCCCACCATCAGTGCTAACCTCGATGGGCTAAGAGACAAGGGAGACACAGGATTTCTGGGTGCAGAGCGCCCATGGCTGCTGCGCCGGGGCTGGGGACGCTTTCGGCAGCAAAGCACCGGGTGGGCAGAAGGTGGCAGCATCAGCACGAGCGTCACCAACCGCTTGGTTAACGGCGAGGATTTCTTTGCATTGCAAATACCCATAAACTTCAAGGAAAAAGGGATGTTTTCAGGCCATGGCATTTCAGTGGCGTGCGGAGAGGCAAAAGTCGGCTCCGTGCGCGGCGCGGGTCAAAGGAGATGAGGTGGCCTGCCGGATTGGTGTGAGAACCGCGCACCCTTGCCTGCCTGTAGGACGGTTTCCAAACAAAGCGGGCATTTATTTGCACATGCTGCTCTTCTCCGGCGCTGCTGATGGGCTCTTAACACAACCGGGATTTATTGCAGCAGTCAGTCGGTCCCTCCACACCTCCCGCACAAATCAGCCACCTCCTACTCACCAGGAGTGAACGGAAGAGCATGTTTTTCCTGATACAAACCCTGGCAGGCCAAAATATCTGCAAAATTTAACCCGCAGTAATGCACACCCACTCGGACCTGCAAGAAGAGAAGGGGCAAGCATAAATCTTTCCATTCAAGTAACAGTAGAAGTGCTTTAAATACAGACTTACTGCCTAAACGCAGGACACTCAAGTCCCTGGACTAAGCACCATGCCGTCCCTTTTCAAAAGATCTTGGTGCTTTCTAACTTACAGCTCTCAGTGTCCAGGGGGGAAACTAGGGACAGCATCGGCTGTGCTGCGGCCATGTGGATTCTCCCTCTCCCCAGCGAGGGATGATGGAAAACAAACAACCCTCATCAAAGACCATGGAAAACAAACAACCTTCATCCAAGACCAGCTCTCGTGCAGGGATAGTTTTGTCTTCACCTCGTTTTGGGCTTTGTTAGGGCTTGATTCGCTCTTTCAAAGAGCACTGATGACAACGAGAAGCTTCTATGTATCTCGTCTCCTTGGTGTGGGGATGCAGGTACAGGAGACCCTGTGGATTTTAGGCGGGCAGCCCCTCTCCTAGAGACGAGCAGAGCTGCCGGACTCCGCTCCTCCAAGGATGCCTCAAACTGGGGTCTGGAACCTGCCAGCCCCGTGGCGAGGCGGCGTCGCACGGGCCGGGGGTGACGTGCAGAGTGGGATGAGGTGTGAACGGGACGCAGCCCTGCACAGAGCTTTGACCTTCCTCCTGCCTGCCCTGCCCTCCGTGTGCAAGGCGACCGCGCGTGTCCCTGCGGCCCTCCCGCTGTGGCGGTGCGGGGCCCACGGGGCACAGGGCCCACACTGCATGGGACACATGCTGCATGGGGCACGGGGCCCACGCTGTGCAGGGTGAACGCTGCACACACTGTGCAGGGTGAACGCTGCACACGCTGCGGGGATGGCGGGTTGGTGCCGCGCGGGCGCCGGGCGCCGCAGCCGCCCTACCTGGTGGGGCTGCAGGGCCCGCGGGGGCAGCTCCCGCAGCTGCAGCGGCCCGGCCAGCTGGGTGCAGAGCGCGGCGCGGTAGCCCCGCGCGCCCGCGCGCCCCGCGGCGCCCGCCCTGCAACACAGCCCCGCGCAGCCGCCTCAGGCACCCGCTCCAAACGGCGCTCTGCTCCGGGGCGCTGCTCTGAGCACCCCCTTGCACAGGCGGGAGCGGGAGGGAAGGGGAAAATGAAGGGGAAAAGGAGGTGGGGGAGGGGAGGAGGAGCGGAGGGAAAGGAAGAGAAGGGGAGGGAAGGAAAAGGGAGGGCAAGGGGCTGGAGCAAGGGAAGGAGCAAGGGAGAGGGAAGGGGAGAGAGGCAGGGGAAAGGGAGTGAGAAAGGGAGTGGGGAGAGGAAAGGCCCGGGACAGGGTAAGGGAGAGGCCGAGGGGCGGCTCGGGAGGGGACAGGGCCGGGGGGGAGCTGCCCTCCCGCCCCACCGCCGCAATGCCGCTGCCGCCGCCGCCATGATCCGCTCGGCTCCACCAGGCCCAGCCTGGCCCGGCTGCGGCCGCCACGGGGCTTCCGGGCCGCTTCCCGCCCCGCTTCCCGCCCCGTCCCGCCCCGAGCGAACGGCCGCCCCGGGGCACCGCCGTGCGCCCTCGCCAGGCTCTGCCGGGCAGGAAACAGAGCGGGAAGGGGCGAGCGCAGAGCGCCAGGGCACGGGGCACCCCAGCTGCTGACTCCCATCTCGTGCTCCAGCGGCAAGCCTGTCCTTCCCCCAGGGGAGCCCCGTGCCAAAGCCCCCTCCCCTTTGCTTATAATTTCCAGAAACGACTGTTTTCTGAAGCTGAAACACCCCATGGCAACTCCAGGGGCAACACATATGTGGGGCAGGAGCAAACCAGCGGCTGCTGCTCCGCTCTGGCGATGGCGGCACCTGCGTGTCCCTGTGCGCGCGGGAAGGGCAAGCGGCGTGTGCTGCCGCGGCCTCTGCTCGGCGTGGGGACGCGGAGAGCGCTGCTGCCTTCCAGTGAAACCCTGCGGAGCACGGCTGGAGCGGGCCGCGCTCCGGCCGCCCTCGAGGGCTGCGGGGCAGCGCGATCGCAGCACCTGACCGGCCGGACGTCCTCCCCACTGTCCTCTGTGTCCTCCTGGTGAGCTCCGGTGAGCGGCGCTGAATCAGGACCGCCTGGAGGCCCAGAGCCTCTCCCCGGGCCCGTGTGGAGCCGGCTGGGGCGCGTTGCAGCCGCATGGAGAGGGAGGAGGGCGCGCGTGCTGCTCGTTAGCCACGCTGGGACGTGGGTCCGGGCTCAGACCGGCTTGGGACCGCGCACTGGCTCCTCTCTGAGGCAAGTGCCTTTTTAAATACCAGCTGTGGCCACAGAAGATGTGGTGCTCCTTGAGGCTCCATGGGTTAGAACACACTCTTCCCTGGAAAATCCAGTGGAGGCGGGAGAAAGAGCCTCCAATTTCCCAGAGAGGAGGTATTTCTCAGGCAAAAATTCACACTTGTGCACAGTGCATGCCGAATGTTTGGCCTTGTCCCTGCACAGGCGGCGGGGCAGAACGTGCTGCAGAGCGTGAGGGCGGTTCAGGGATCTGGGCTCCTGAAGCCAAAGCTGTGGGTCCGCAGCAGAGTCACGGCGTGGGCTCTCTCCACGTAAGCATCCTTCACGTTACCCCTGCTTGTGAAACAGAACGGATGCCTTCAAAACCCTTTGGCTGCAACTTGCCAAAGGGAGTTGTCAGCTCCTTCCACCTGCCAAATGAATCTACACCCAGGAGAAACAGCTCCTTGTCTCTACAGAGTGGGACGGGCTAGAAAGCAGCAGCAGAACTGTGAAGTGCTTTGTGATATTTTATATTATTACCTTGTGAAGAACGATCTCCACCTCCCGACAGCTTAAAGCTTCCCTCCCGTGAGCCCGGGGCAGTCCCACGTTAAAGTGCTCGCTGCAGGGGCAGGGGCAGTCGCGTGTAAGGCATGTGAGTAACTGCAGCTGCCCGGCACAACTGTCCGAGCAACGGGCCAGCGCTTCTTGGCTGGCACAGCAGGGAACACAATGGCCAGGGCTGCGTTTCCCTGCTTGAAGCAACTTGCATTCGATTCAAAGCTATCTCTGGTGGAGCCCCACCGGCTCCTGCCGAACTCCGACACAGCCGGGTCTGGCTCCTTGCATGCAGCAAAAGCCACTTAATTAGAGCAGCAGCTCAATTTATTTGTTTTGTATCATCTTGATTAGCCATCACTTAAACTTGTAATTAAGGGCAGAATAGGGACTGCGAAAACGGCAGCTGGGCTGGGCCGAGCTGCCCAGAAGTGTCTGGTCAAGCGTGTCTGTCGCCTGGAGCTGGAGGTGCCCCTGCCTTCCTGGAGGCCGCCTCTTCCCAGGAAACCAATGCCCGACTACTGGCAACCTTGGGAAGAGAGTGCCAGCATCCCTGGGGAGAGTCTGGCGGGCAAACCAAAGCAGAGGGACTGGGACCTCACGTGGTCACTGCAAACACCTGGAGCTCCCCGGCAGGAGCGGGTGCTGCTCGGAAATGGGAAGCTGCGTGACTGAGTCAGCAGGGCTGTCCTTAGCGTTCGGTTATAACCTTGAGCACAAGCGAGGGATTTCTATGCAGGCGTTTCTCCCAAAATGCCTTTTGCCGTCCGCTTCCATATCACTCCAGGGTCCTCAATCTCCTCCTTGTAACCCGAAATCCGAGTTATCCTCTGTGGGCCGAGGGCTGCTGGGACTGGTTCCACGCTGCTGTTTGAGGCAGCTCTTGCTCTAGGACCTCTTTCCTCCTGTCCCACCCAGCTCTGGGACTCCTGTATTTACGTTGAAATACAGCTTGAGCCAGAACCTCGCTGTGTTTTCAATGGCTGTATCGTACTGCAGGACAGTGCGTCCTAACCGGCCGTGCCTGGTGACAGGACAGGGGAGAAGGATGGATGTGCACCGGCGCGTGCGAGATGGTGTTAAGCTGCTATCTCTAAACTGCATTTTCCTTTATTTATTTATACACCTAGGGTTGGACAAGTGGGTGCAGAGGAGAGATGTACACATTTTGCTCCTCTTTTTAAATTTTTTCCTTACTTATGCCATTACTTCACGGTGTTCTTAATCAGTTCTGCCTTGAGAGATGCTGCTGCTGCAGTCTGCTCCAGAGCTAAGCAATGACGGGCAGAGCCGGAGACCCCAGGGCAGTATTTTTAATGAAGTACGGCTCCAGTCTGCATCAAATGAGCCTATTTGTGTCTTTGTGTACCCTTTGCTTGCAGACAACCATCTCTCTAGGTAACCGCGCAACAGAGCATAACTTGCTATTTATTGGCCTCTGTCTCTGCTCAGAATAGCAAAGGAAGAGAACCCACGTGCTTGGGCAGAACAGAACAAAAATACAGCAGAGAGAAACCGGATAAATTAGTAATATAGGCAGCCAGGGAGAAAAAAAAAAAAAAAAAAAAAAAAAAAAAAAAAAAAAAAAAAAAAAAAAAAAAAAAAAAAAAAAGCCTGTGGGCCTGCAACTGTTTGTAAGGTTAGTGATCATTCGTTTCGCAAAGTTCAAGCCATCTAACCTGGAGTCTAACAGGAAAAATAGGGCTAAATAAATCATTTCTTCCCTGTTGACCTCACTCTTCGTGCCCAAAGAAAGAGGCCTATTTGTGTTTGGCTGAGCACAAGCTGGTCAAGGGACCCATGTCAGCGCCAGAACCTCCTCGGCACGAGTGCCCTGTCGTCTCAGCATCGGCTGTCGCCAGCGCCGCCTCTCCTGGGGACCAGCTCTATCGCCGTAAAGAGCTCAGTCAAAAGACTACGTTTGGAAATGCCAGTGCCCTGCTCCTCGAAGATGATCCAATATCCAAAGAGAAAACTGCCAGGTTTGTCACCGTCCTGCCTTGGCTTGTCAGAGTCCATCCCAGAGCTGAGCAGATCCCTGTGGAAGGCTGCTGGAGGCCGCTTAGTTTGTGGTAAGGGAAAGGCAGCAGCGTTCCTCCAGACAGGCAGCAGCCATGGAAAAGGGAATAGGAGACAACATGAAGTGAGTCATTTGGGCTTTAAAGGCAGCTAACTGCTTTGGACAAGCTGTTGTTCTCTGGTTGCTGCTGTTTTTGTTTGGTTTTGCATCTGGATATTCTTGACTTGCAGGGTGCGGGGCTAAGGTGCCCCGCAGAAGGTCCGAACCCCTCCAGCAGAGAGGGAAGCCTGGTCCTTGCTGATCCCCTGCGGAGATCTCAGGGAGCTCAGGCCTCGGGCACGGGGCAAGGCCCCGTCCCGCAGCTCTCGAGCCCATCTCTAAAGCTCTGTGCCTAATGCTCACTGCCCAGCGCTGGAAAACAAGGCGTGCACAATGAGAACTTCACATCCATGAGGCACTTCACATTCAGATTCTTCAGATTCTCTCCATTTCCCTCCTCCCCAAATACTGCGGGAGAGGGAACAGATCTGTGTTGAGCATGCCTCCAAACTTGTTTTTGATAAAAGGGGGTGGAATGAGGACAGATTTCACTCTAAGAACATCCTGCTGGCAGCTCCTACACTGACGTAATGTTATCTTAGGATACTCCATTAGTCTCCTTGGGGTGGTTTTGTTCAGGGAGAGAGAACATTTCCCAGCAAGGAAACAGAAATGCAGCCAGCTCAGTAAACT
>VZSG01000893.1:198188-213183 GCA_013398315.1 Nothoprocta pentlandii
TTGTTTTATTTTTGTTTTATTTTTGTTTTATTTTTGTTTTATTTTTGTTTTATTTTTGTTTTATTTTTGTTTTATTTTTGTTTTATTTTTGTTTTGTGACAAATAACAACCATTTCTAGCCAAGAGTCGTCTGTAGAAGAGAGGACTTAATCCAAGCCAGAGTTTTACATAACAGTGATAGCTCTGGCTTAAATCTGTACCCACGTGTGCTTGGGCAGAGGTGCTGCTTGCTGCTGCCAGGCAATGCCAGGAAATACCAGGACCAAATAAGTCTTGGGGTTGATGTGCTCACCCTTGCTCCATGACAGCTCCTCTGCGGATTCTGTCTGGCTGCCGGGAACGGCTACAAGCGCCGGCAGCTGAATCGCAGCCCTCTGGGCTGCTGCAGCTACACAGTTCTGCCCGCCTGGTGTTTGCTCTTGCAATGTGGGGTCGTGCAGCTAAAGAGCTGTTTTCTTTCTCTTGCTTTACCCACAAACTTTATTGCAGGTTCAGCCCTTTGTCCTTAAATACCTTTTCCCCTCTTTCATTTAAAGTAACACTGACATGAAGTTGCATGTAATATTTTTTTCTTTCTTTGGGATTTGTAGCTTGTCTCTTAGCTGGCTGCGTTGTGCCACATGTTGCCTGGGTTAGTAACTTATCAAGAAGTCCCTGAAATGTTTGGAGATATCAACAACCCCAGAGCCCATTGGGGAATACAAGGATGACATTATTCTAAATCATCAGTTTCCTGACTCCTGCATTTCGGGTGCATTATTTATCTCTGTCGGAACGTTTTCATGTGGTGCTGTTTCCTATTTTTAAACAATAGGGGAAAAAAAGGAAGATAAGAGGAGTGTAGCTGTGACCCGTTGACTTATTATGAGATCATAGGTTCCTTCCAGCTGATATTTATAGATTTTTTTATTTAAAAAAAAAAAGCAAAAAAAAAGCCGAGATTTCAGCATTTTCTGGCATGTACATTCCTTTAGCCCCAAGGTCACTGAGTTAAGACCTCAAACTGAATTCTTTCAGAATGCTGTGTTAAAGCACAGAGTAATCATGGAAATACAATTTGTATCTGCAAATAAAATCATCAAGGGAAGAGGAAAGAAATGATGGATTTTTGGTGTGTAAACTTTTAACGGTCCTTCATGTGAATGTTGTGTGGGTTCCCTCCCCTTTCCCAGAAAGCTCTTTCAGAAATGATGAGTAGGAAATAATGTTTGCTAATTCACAGAATCATAGAATGCCCAAGGTTGGAAGGGACCTCAGAGGTCATCTAGTCCAACCCCCCTGCTCACGCAGGGTCACCCAGAGCACATGAGACAGGGCTGTATCCAAGCGGGTTTTAAAGATCTCCAAAGAAGGAGACTTCCCATAATTCTCTTTATGGGGTTTAATGGGTTTGCAAAATATCACAAAACTGTAGACAAACTCATGTTCCAGAATCTGGATTACTTTTAATTATGAAGCAAGGCGAACTAGAGCTGGAAGCTTCTGGAAGTGAAGGGAGATCTTTTCGCTTAAATAAATTTAAAACAAAACTCTGGATTTAGTCACCTCGTTGTCAGATGTTTATTTTTTTTCCCCAAATCCGGGAATGCCCCATTAGAAATGGGCTTTATGTTGCGAGCCCCGGCAGGCACTGAGTTAAATACATCCGTTCTGCAAAGCGTGGGAAAGCACACCTACCATGTGGAGGTGCAAGGCACCCGTGTCCGTTAGCATGAGAATCACTGTGGTTGGAAAAGACCTTCAGGCTCATCCAGTCCAAGTGTAAGCCCTTCAGGATCATTCCTGCTTTCATGGTGGTGTGGGAATGGAAAACAGTGCTTTGAGGAGAGAAGCTGTAAAATACACGAGGCTTGATGCTGTGTCACGGGTGTATCCCCCTTGGTGGCAGGCCAGCATGCAGCAGCCAGGGGGGTTGGCAGCAAGCATGGACGTTTCTTCAGGAAGAGCACAGATAGCGCGGTGGGACGTGGCGGGAGAGCGCTGCTTGCTCCCCGCCGCATTTCAGAGACTTGGGGCACAATATCGAGAGGCAGAATACTGAAAGCGAAGGCGAGAATTTTGCATTTTGGTATGAAGGCTAGGCCTGATGGGGGAGAAAAGAAACAGGGACGTGGTGTTTTGTGTGCACCTCATGCATACGTGGTGAACAGTGGTGGTCGCAGCCACGTGCCGGGGCTTTGCGCGAGGTGGTTCTGTGGCAGGCTGCTTTTTCAGGGGATGTCTGGCATGGAGGAGCGAAAGATGACTGCGGAGGGCTCTAGACGCAGCCTAATGCCTGAGGAATGCGGCTCTGGAGCAGCACGGCGGGGCCAGCAGAGCGCCACGGGGCAGGCGAGCGGCTGCCGGGGCGCGGGGCGAGCGGCAGCCCCTGCTGCGAGGGACTGCGCTGCCAGGGGCCGGTGGGCGCGAGGGACTGCGCTGCCAGGGGCCGGTGGGCACGAGGAGCGGGAGGAGGCTCCCGCCTGGCTGCAGCGCTTGCGGCGCCGTCCGCTGCTGCTAAGGGACTGGTACCCGAGTGCGCCGCGCTGTCCCATCGCTCTGGCGCCAGCACTCGCACTCCCTGCCTCCAGGTCAGTAATATTTAGGCTTAGGCCGCACAGATTTGAAAGCCTGGAAGCTTATTTCCTCAGCGTTTTCTAGGATGCACTTCAGGAGAGCTTAAAGTGATGGTGTAACAGCATAACTGCATTTTTTCCATCTATCTTCATGTCATGGAGGGTTTGGAGGAAATGTGGATGGAGCTAATGCTTTGGAGGTATTTCTTTTTTAGTGATTAGTCTTTGTGTAGCAGAGGTAAGAACTCGCTTACCTCCTTGAGGCTTCTGTCCCTTTTGAGTCAGTGGACTGGCTTGAGGTACGTGGGGGTAATTTTCACCTTAAATTAGCCAACTCTTAATGCACTAATACCCAGTGGTGTGGACACTGCTGGTCAGCGCTGCGTGTGGTAACAGCGATCTCTGATTTGAGGAAATGGGAGGAGGGCCTGATCTGGTGCTTGAACTCTCTTTTAGGTATAGAGTGATTACTGAGCTTTGGTTCTGCGGGACCATTTTGACAGAGCAGATGGTGATTGTGTTGTTAGTAATTCCTGAGCTGCCAGGTGGGGTTGGAAAGGTCACTTTGACTCCCTTGTACCATTCATTACCATGCTGCTGGAGTATGTCTGGATTTATTTCGCAGGGCAGCTGCAAAGTGGGAAAGCAAAGAAGAAAGGCTCAAGTAGGTGTGCTAACCTGCCCGAGGATATGCAAGAAACTTGGCAACTGAAGTCCAGTCTCTGGAGCCCTCCACAGTGCTCTGTTTGCCTGTGCTGAATTGTGCTGCCCCGCCTTTGGGGTGCTCTTAAGCCTGCTGCTTTCCTGGACCTCCTTGTGACTATTGAAGGTGCTCTGAGACACCCGAGCTGCCAGGCCCACAGGTCAGCAGGGCAGCGTGCTCGCCCAGGGGAGCTCTGTCTGCTTCAGCTTTTGGGGAACAACTACAGAGAAGTTTTGCTGACCTTCGCAAAGTAATAAACTTACCTCCTCGGAGCACACTACAGGCTGGATGGCTGGTGTGAAGGGGCTTGGATAGCTGCTGTGTTGATTAACTCTTCTTAATTTGGGAACAGGGCCAAATGTTGGCCTTGCCTGGAGAGTTGTCTGGTAGCAGTTTTCCTTATTAGTTGGGTATTTTGTATTAATATGCAGGAATGCAGTGAAGAAGAGGCACTATCGAAGAAGAGGAGACAAAAAGCTTGCTGAGAAATATGTTTGTTTACGTTACAGGGCTGTGGTTCATGCTGTAGAGCAAAATTGCTGCTCTGTGCAATACTCACTAGGAAATCATTACACTTCATCAAATAAGACAATATTTGCTCTTGCGAGTCACATTTGTAATCAGTTCGCATCTTTTGCATCTTTTTTTGTTGCTGTTTGTTTGTTTGTTTGCTAGGTTGATAGTTCCTTTGGAAAATAAAAAAGCAGGAAAAAGAGGGTGGTCTAACCAAAGTAGAAAGCAAACTGTGGCAGAAGGGTTATGGTGTAAAATTCATAAACCCAGATTTACCTTCTGGATGAGATAGGGGTCTTACAGGGTCTCTCTGTTTCGATCTCTGGCAACACTTAGGTAGGATTTGGGGAGGTAGAGTGGGACCTAGTCACAATTTGGGCAGGTTTCATGGAGCTCTTCCTCAAGTCCTTCCATTAGCTGAGCTTGGAAGCCTTCAGGGAACCCAAACTCCTGGAAGGTGATGAGTTTTATACCCTCTATAGGTAGGTAGGAGAAGAGTTTTGAGGTCTTGCTGTAAATACAGATGTCAATTTTCTTTCATGTGCTCTTGGCTGGTGACTGCTCTGCTTGGAGAAGCTCAGTGTCGCATCAGGGAAAGGGTCTTTCCTGCCAGGGTTCGTACGTGGTGGCAGGGCAGTGTGATCAGGGTTGTTCCAAACTCAGCTATGCTGGGTTTGATTCCGCTGGTTACCAGGCTCTCACTTGGAGAACAAATTGCATAAAATCAGACCAACAAAGAAATCCCTTTTATTTATTTATTTATTTATTTCTGTTAGTCTAGACAAGCTTTATAAAAGGAAGTTGAGCATTTTCTGGTCTCACTTCTTTTGTTTGGACTTTGTAGCAGGAAAGTCATACATATAATTTAAACAGCCGCTGTTTACCAAGATGATGAATGTCTTGGAGAGGGGAATTATGATAAGAAATAAAACAAATATTTCTGATTTTTGGCTGATGCTGCAAAGACGTTTGCCTGCTGTTGAAGTAAAGATATGTCTGAAACTTTGGTGGAAAAGAATTGAGAGGAATGCAATAATAATGATTAAATAACCAAGTGGTATGAAAGGATTATTTTTGCACGCACTAGCAAAACTTGCTTTCTACTATTTATTTGTCAGTAAATCTGTTGCTTTTTTTGGGGGGGGGGGGAAAGAGGGCTTAAAATAGAAAACTGTTGGAAAATGCAGCTAGGCTATCAATGATGACCTGTAATTAGTGTAGGAGCACAAGGGCACAGAGCTAAAGCTTGCCTAGTGTTGAACTGTTATCTCTTATTGTCTATTTTAGAGGATATGGGTTTGGTAGCTCTCCCAGCACCTTAACTTGGTGCTCAGGGGCAGGAGGAAGCCAGTCTTGCATACTCTAGGTATGAGCCACCAAGCAGCTCTGAGGTCTCCGTAGGTAACTCGGGGGAGCTTGTCTCCTCAGCTCTGCATTCTGACTTTTTAGGTTTTTGACACTAGCATGAGCCTCGTTTCCTCACAGTCACCTGAATCCGCTTGCAGACTGTCCTGGAAACCAGCTTGGCTTAGAACACGAGAGGTCTCCGTGAGGTCTAAGGCCTTTCCCACTGGCTGGGCAGGTAGGGTTTGCATTTCCTGCAAACCAGTGCCAAAAATGATATGAACCTGCTGCTTCATTGGTGAGAAACTGCTTGCTCTGTTCATGGCTCTCACGTGACAGTGTCCTTTTAGAACAGCATGGGCTGATAGAGGCCAGTTCCACGGCCTGCTCTGTGCGGCTGAGGCTTTAGTAATATTTTCCAGTTGGCTCTGCAGGTCCAGGTGTAGAATATAAACGTCAGATCCATTTACGGCTTAACCTGCACTAGCTGGGTCTAGGATAATGTGGGAGGAACCTTGTGTTGAAAACATTGCACTTTTTTTTGAGGGTTGATACCCTATAAAATAAATCCATGATGTCAAGATTGCTATTTTTACTGATGGAGTTTTGAGGGGTTATGAGTTCACTCTGAAAACATGCAGTGTTGTTTAAAACTACAGTAGCTTCGCAGGGGCAATTTATAGAGGAAAAACGATAGTCCAGCACTTACCCCATGCTTACATTTTGCCCATGCACTGGCTTACAAGTTGAACTGTTGCTAACTGCCCTTTTGATATCCATTGATAATAACCACATAGGTTATTAACCACGTAGGATCCCTCCTTGTTTTGTTTCTACACTGTTGATGTGGTTTCTGGGACCTAACCTGTGTTCACTGCTTTAGCTTTGCTTTTCTTTCCTTTTTTATTCTGTACCAAAAGGAACTGCCTTCCATAGAAATATTCAAGCTGGCTGCTTGAATCCATGACACTGATAGATGGCAACTTGGACCTGGTGGATTGAGAGGCCTTCGGCTATCTCCCAGGATGGAAGATGCAATGTTTCGGTGCGCTTTTTCCTAATCTCTCTCACTATTTTGAAATCCTAGAACTGGCTGTCTGGGCAATTGGAGAAGGAAGTGTTTGTGTTTTCTTGGAGCCCTCATTAGTCACCGCTGGGCATTGCTTAGCCCTGGGACTCTGAGGAAGTTGCATTGATCTCCTGCCCTTGCAGTATATCATGTGCTTGTTACTTCAGTGCTTGCATAGTCTGGGGAAGCACCATCCCTATTTTTATTCCTTTTACTAATTCTGGGTATTCTTCTTTTCATTCTTCCATGTGCTTTTTTTGTTTGTTTGTTTTGTTTAGTCTTCTGTAATAACCACTAGTGGTGATTCAGTGCAAGGCTTAGCCCTATCTCTCCTCAATTGGAGGAGCTTTTGCTTTCTCTCTGGGGCGTGAGGTATGTGCTTGCTTATTTGTGGGGACACTGAAAAGCCAGTTAATGTGATACAGATGTGCCTTTTCAGCAGCCACGGGGCATTTAGCTAAGCCTTATGGAGAAATTCATACCTCAAAGTATTACATGTCATTGGAAAAGACTATTTTGCTTTTGTAATTTGACGGGTTGTTGTTACTTTCTGTCACAAAGCAGGCATGCTGTGCATCCCAAGTGGGCCGTGTTTGCTTGGAGGAGCGTTGGAGGCGAGCGGGGAGGCCGGCTGCGTGTGCACAAGTGTCGGCGGGATTTCAGCCGAGGTGCGTCCGGCTGCCGTCCTCATCCGCAGCCCGCTCACCCTGCTGCCGGCCACGTGGTGCCTCTGCAGGTTTCCTTGCTCCTCAGAAACCCTCTGCACAGGAGGAATGGAGAACGAGAGATAGCCAGGGATGCTCACCCATCGTGCAGGTATGGGCAGTGTTGAGGAGAAGGTGCTTGTGGATCATCAGAAACAATAATTCAGTAATTCTCTCTCTCTCTTTTTTTTTTTTTTCCTGCTCAGGGCCTTGTTTAGCTGGACATAGACGTGTGTGCTTGTCCAAACCCAAACAAGCAGGAGAGCCTGGAAAGCTCCAAGTTCAGCAAGGGCATGCGCATCAGTTACTTGCATGAGGAGCCAAGTGTAGGGCCCAGAGCTGGCCATTAGCCGGGGTTCGAGGTTAAACGAGCTGCATGTGGCCAGGGAAGTTGCAGCCTGCAGGATACAGTGAAACTCAACAACGTTTGGGTTTCAGTGTCTTTTGGGAGATGCCAGAATCCTTTTCTCATAATAGCTGGCAAGGCTCCGAAACCGGGCTCAAAGATAGCAACTCATCGTTGGACATCCTCCTTCCCTCCTGGCAAGATAGTTTGTTTGCTAGGCTGATAGTTAAACTCCACATCTCCCAAGCTCTGATTCTCTTATCTTTCAAAGACATACCAGTAACTGCTTTTTAGCTTATAGGGATCTCAGTTTTTCCCTCCACCTCCCTAATCTGTTTATCCTGAGCTTTTCAAGCCATTCAAGCCTTATTTAACTCTTTAAAGAGATCAAAAATGTTGTCAAAAGATAATATATAGTATATATTCTTCAGCATTTGCTGAGGCAGTAGGCCGGTCGCTCTGTCTGCTGCTTTCCTTGGGGGCTGATGCCTCTTGCCAGGTTGCTGCTGACAGATCCAGACCTTACCTTTTCTCTCCGGGACTCGAGCACCCATCTTTGCTGGCGTGGTGCTGCTGCAGGGATTAGCTAATTCTCCCCGTTTCTTGCTGTCGGGGTGTTGGGTGAAGGAGTAGCGCTGGGAACGTCAGAGGGAAGCACAGTAGGGACACATGGCGTGCGGAAGCTTTCACGATTTCCCAGTTATTTTAAGGTGTTCTTCTCTGAAATATCTGGTAAGGCAGCTGAAATGTTGCCACCTATGAGAGAAAGCTGCTAATTTTTATCAAGTCCTTCATCGGGGATGATGCACATCTGCTCATGCATGTGTCTGCATTTTGCTGTTTCAGTGCTTAACAGGAGCTTTGTAGCACCCAATTCCAGAGCTCGAGGTATAAATGATCTTCCTAATACTGTGGCCAGCTCTGAGGGGTGTTGCTCTTGCTGCCTTCAATCCTATTTTCCAATCTGGATGCTTTACAGGTCGGTAGTGATCTGGACGAGTTACAGGTTAGTTTGAAGGCTCACTCAACTTTCCCTTGCCAACAGAAGGAGAGAAAGTGGAAGGTTGGATTTTATCCCCCCTCCACACATACAAATGTTTCCCATTTGTGCAAATACAGCCTGAACTGGAGATGACTCTTCAAAAACATGATGGGTTGTCTCCTATTCCGTTCATAGTTGCGTGGCCCCAACACGTACTTGATTTGTGATAGGATGAAATCCTCAGTAGGCAGAAACATTTCTCCACATTTGCATAGAAAAGTTCTTGTTCATCTCGGAGCTTTCGGCAGCTCTGCTGCAGACTCTCTGGGAATACTGTTATTCCGGGTGGGAGTGTTATCTTGGAGAATAAGTACAGATTAATTTACATGTCTCTTAAAATGCAGCTTGCTTACACAGATGGCAATTAGATTCCAGTTAATGATGATGTAAAACAGCAGGGTCTAGAACAGCTCCCCAGCCTAAGGGTTGACCACTTTTACCACCCAGCTGTTTTTGAAGTGATTTATGTTGTTTTCCCCCGTGGCTTCTTTGCCTCTCCGTGCTGGTGCTTGCAGTGCAGTGTGGGTGGCAAGCGAGGGGAAGGACAGGCGTGCCTGAGCGCCTCCAGTAAGTGACTTCGTTGGCGCTGCTCATGGCCGCGTTGCGCTAGTGCCGCACGCCTCGGCTCCCGCTGCGGCTCTGAGGCCGGAGCGCGAGGCTGCCGGGCAGCGGCAGCGAGGCACGCGGCGGCTTGGGAGCAAGATGGCCCCCTGGTGTGCCTTTCCATGGGGAATGGAGTCGTGTGTGTGAGATGTCTCATCAGCCTTGCTTGACATCCGGGCGGTTGTGCGGCACCAACGTTGCCACCTCTCTTGCCGCACTGTGCAAATGCACAGGACGCTCAATCTGACAAAGCAGCGGTGCTCGCGCCATAAGCTTCTTATCAGTTGTTTGCATAGTGAGAGCTTATTTTTTAATTCATAATAAACGTTTTAACAGTTTTTGGGGAATGCTCTCTAACTCCTCTCTAATTTCATCTGTTAAAAAACGCCAAGAAATCCCTTCTTACTCTAGTTTTATCCTTCAGGTGTCTGGGAAATAGCTTTCTGTGAGGGCAGCCGGTACTCTGAAACATGAGGTTTGCACAGCAGGCATGTTTGGCGTGTTCATGCAGCTACAGTACTGAGCAAAGCCTAGTGTTGACTCTTTGGGGTAGCAGAGGGAGCCTGAGGAGTTTGTTTGGCGTGGTTTGTTGGGTTTTTGAACAGGTTTGCTTATTTGTATGCAATGACAACCATTGTTTTCCAGCTACAGGTAGCAGGTAATTTTACTCTGTTCGTCTTTACTTTTAGAAGAGGAAGATAAAAAGGGCCGCAAGCAAGAATGCAGGAATGTGACACAGTGAAATCGCAGAACTTGGTAGGGATCAATGCAGGAAAAAAAAAAAAAGAAAAAAAAAAAAAGATGACTTTCGGCTTCTTCAAAGCTGGTGAGATGTTAAGTTGTCACACTGCTGAAATTCAGTCTTGCAGCTTGCTGCTCGGTCATCTTCCTTACCACGTTCTCTTGCTTTCATAATTTGTGAGTAACTTTCTAGCCATGAAGTGTCGAAAAATGATCGCAGTGAATCAGGCCCAGTCCCCCACGTAGCTGTTGGGCTGCTTCGCTCGCACTCACAGCCGGTCTCGGTTGCTGGCCCAGCTTTCTGCAGCAAACACCCGCTCCGTGCGTTGTCCACGAGCACCCTGTGTCCTTGAGCGCTTCTGCTCGCCAGCAGCTTGGCGCGTTGCTCGGGCCCTCCTGCTGCCTGCGCCCCCGGGCAGAGCGGTGGCAGCACCCGAGGCCAAATCCACATTGCCCAGCAAGTGCTGGCGGGGCCCCGCGTTCTGTCGTGCAAGACTGATGCTCCTAATCGGCCCCTTTGACACCGTTTTCCTCTCTCTTTTTTTTTTTTTTTTTTTCTTTTCTTGCCTGCTTTGGCTTTATGGGCTGATGGAGCTGGGAGGATCTAGTTCTAATTTTGGTTTTTAAAAATAAGGTGCAGTAAATGCAGCAGCCAAATGTTGTAGTTCTTTCAGGTCAGTAAATGCAAATGAGGTGTTCAGTAACTGTTAATCTCTTATTAAAACCTCTTATCAATAGAAAGAATGCTTGGATAAAATTTTTCATTTGTAATTTTCAATCATATCTGTTAAAAATCATGCCTATTAGTAAAATCTAGACGTCTTTTTTTTTTTTTTTTTCTTGACGTTTCTTCTGGGCAGCTGTAAGTGAAAATTAATCCTGCTAAATTGTTGCAGTGCTTATTTTATCTTCAGGCTTTTCAGTGGCAGTTTGTTAAGGATTTATTTGATCTCAGAACTGTACTGTTTTTAAATTGGAGAGGGAAGGATTGTGTGTAAATGAGGAGGTGAAAGAAAAACTTGCAGGAATTTCAGCCTGGTGCAAGGAAGAACAAATATGGGGTTGCAGGACGAAGTCACTTCCAAGCTCTGAGAAACTTTGAGGGAGGGGAGAAACACAAAAAGGTGCCGCTTAAACCTGTGGTTTGATGAAGATCCTTTGCAAGTGTTTCAGCAGAAACAGCACATACCAGCAATAAAGGTGGGAGTTAAAGTCAAATTGAATAAAAATCTTGACAGGACCAGAAGAAACAAAGTTTTGCAGTAGGGATGCAGTGCCCCTTGCAGCTGCATTTTAAGGGTTTTGGGTTTGTTTGTTTTGTTGTTTTTAAGATGGTTTGTGAGGGAAGCAAAGATCGGCAACAGGAGATGGGGCAGTTGCACTAAGAAGTTCCCTTGTCCCCTGCCTGTGACAGCCCTGAGTAAGAGTCAGGAGATGCAGCAAAGTCGCGCTTGGGAGTTAGTCTTGCTAAGGCTGTTACCTTTTCTGCGTCTTTATTTTAAATGTGTTTTGGTCCTTAAACCACTGAAGGCATGAATATGTCCTGCTTGCCTAACCAGAGAACTTTAAAGGCAGTCTTTGTGCCAGGTGCAGTGAGGAGGCAGATGATCCTATATTACAGATGGCTTAAAAAATAAAGAATGCAATGAGGAAGTGCTGGGCTGATGCTTAGCTCTTGGAAAACAAGTAGTCTCTCCAGAAAGTTGTGGTGGCTGCAGTGTGTAGGGTGAAATCTGCCTTCCTGGACTTCCTAAGGGTGGCTGTAGGAACCGCAGCTCCCTGGTGACCCTGACCCTTGGTGCTACGGGCCGCAGGGGCTGGTGTGTGAAGCTAAGGACTGCGCTTCAAAAAGTCATTTTATGAAGAAAAAAAAATCGTCATTAGTATTCCAACAGAGCTGTTGGCACTATTTCCTGCTGCAATGAGATGTCATTCTGTTTTATTTTTTAATTTTTTTTTCCCCTAGTGGTGAGAAATAACAATGTCTGCCAAAGCAGGGGAAATATCTTGGGTTCAAAAAGGACCGCAAGGCTACAACCTTTTTGCAAATTTCAAGCTATGTGACATGTATTGGTTTTCTGCTTCTCGGTTTCTGCTCTAACGTTTCTGATTCCTCTGAGTTTCCCTCAAACAGATTCAGACCCGAAATGCTGCTTCGGCAGCAGTCTCGCCAGGATTCCCCTTACAAACTGTGAGTTATCCGTGGTGCCAGCCTTGCTGCTATTGCCAGACTGGAGTTAAGTGAGAGGAAAGAAATGGGCACAGTGTAAAGGACTTGCTTTTTCTCTCGCTTGGAGCTTTGCCCTAATGGGGAAAAGAAAATGCCCTGTCAGAAGAACATCTGGTTGCCAAAGATGCACAGCATCTCCCAGCACGCAGGAGATTGCACAGGCGCCATTCAGTAAATTTGGTTTGTTTGCTTAGATTTGCTAAACTACATAGATTTTCATGTAGTTTACTTGCCCAGTTAAACATTTTAAATGGTCTTCGGCAGCTGCTGGAGTTAATACATCTGTGACTTTTTTTTTTTCCCCCCGTGTCCTCATTCCTGCCCTATGGCCTCATTAATCTGATCCTTCTTTGAGACAGCATCGTTAAAGTACATTCGCAATAGAGAAATGACCACTATTTAAAAGCCTTGTTAATATGCGCATCTCTTTCCTGTTGTAATATACTCAATTAAACCAAAATCCTGTAGTGTTCCCAGCAGTGCCTCAGCCTGTGGGAGCCGAAGCCAAGAGCCGGGCCCGCAGCTCGCTGTGGGGCTCGGGAGCGAAGCAGCAGCTTCCCGCAGCCCTGCGCGCGGGCGGTGTCGGCGGAAGGGCCCCCCTCGCCCAGCCCCGTGCGCTGCCCTCCAGGCCGCTCTCTAAAGCTCCTGCTGCCGCCTTCAGCTCTTTCCCTGCTGGCTGAAGTAGGAAGCCTGTGTGTGGCGAGCCCTGCAGCTACGTTAGAGGCAGATATAAAACACGTTTAAAGCCTGTCTTCATTTGAACTGTATTTTGGCCATGTGGGGTATAAACGTCTTAATTACACTCATCTGCTTGATATAGACGGGCTCTATAGACAGGTGTCACTATCAGTGGGCTAGAGGACAATATGCTGCAAGTTTAACTCTGGGTGTGCTTTTTTGCTCTGCTTTGTTTTTGCTGTGTTGGTGTTTTTATCCTCCACCTTCTTCCTTCTCGCTCGAGCTGTTTGCGGAGATTGAGGGATGAGCACCGTCGGTCACGATGTCTTTCTGGCTGGGCTGCACAGACCCGCAGGCTTGGCGGGTGGCATGTTACAGAGCAACCTTCTGGGAACCCGTGGGCTGGCAATCCCAATCTCTTGGGACTGACTTGCTCCCTTCAGGTTGTTCTGCCTCGCTCACCTTGACTAGTGCATTTGCCGAGCACTCCTGTTCTTTACGGAGCAAACGGAAACCTCCCAGGTCCCACGTTCCCAGCAAGAGGCTTTCTGTCCCTCTAATTCCTTCATCATAAACACAGCAACCTCACTTGTCCCTGAATCCTTCTCCATCTGTCTAGGATTTGCTGGAATAGCACCGTGGTTTAAATAATGCTTTCCCCGTCTGGGGAAGCAGGCGTTCCTTGCTTGTCCTGCAGAAGGCCCTGGTGCCGAGGGGTGCTTGCGAAGCAGGAGATGGGCCGCGCAGCACCGTAGGCTCCTGCCAGCAGCCAGCGAGCGCGGAGCAACGGGCACGGTGCCCATCGGCCGCAAGACCAGCGCTGCCGACCTCCCGAAGGGACGTCCGTAGATGGGTGTCCTTGTTGGAGCTGTGCTGCACTGCGGAGACGCGTGGTCAGACGCACGGCAGCTTTGCCAGACGCCCGTCCCTGCTGTCCTGGGGCGCTTTCCTCCCCTGCCCACAGTGCTAGGAAATGATGCGTGATGCAGCTTGGGGCATGTGCTTGTCCAAATGCCGTGCCCTTGATCAGGACTCCTTAACGAACCAAAACTCCTTTTCAAAGCTAATTAGTAGGAGGCTGCCCTTTATTTCAGTACAGCAAAGGTTAGAGTCCTTGGTATATGTGCTGACTTCCAACCTTACAAGCTGATTTTATCAACAGCAGGGGAAAAAAAATCTGTCTGTGATACTAATGTGAATAATCATCAAAGGTTTTCTGTAGTTTTCCATCATCCTTCCCAGTGACAGCTTTCCACATCAAGATGACTTCTTCCCTTGCGTTTTCCTCAGGTGCACCTTAATGCTGGCTTGCAGTAACTGTGGGGAATCTTTTGTAAAGGAACAGTTAGCGTATGGATTTGAAAAACGGATTTACTAATTCATGTCCACTTGTACAGAAAAAAGTAGCTCCTTTCACCATCAGTTATTTCCACCGTCGCATCCAGCATTTGGATTCCTCTCTTTCCTCCGGGAATGTGTTAGTGCTGTCACCCTGATGAGCGCAGACAGCTCTGGCTCCTGCAGTCAGCTGGAGAAGGTTGTGGTCCCTGCTGTGAGAGAAAGGTCCCTCAGGTGCTCTGTGCATTGGAAAGCTTGATTTCGTGGAGGTCTCACTTGTTCCTTTGTAGGCCACGAGGCACTTAGGTCCCTTCCACCTCGGCCAGGACTACCCAACCAGATGGGTGATTAGTCCATGCTGAGTTTCTCCAAGGCTTAGGCTGTATTATCCATTTCTCAGTTTACTGCCCCAAACTGACTTTGCTGGTAAACCAGCCAGCCGTCTAAACCCGTTGGTTTCCCCAGGGAGAGGTGGTGATGCCAGCTGACAATAGCCATGTTTATGGAGCTTTTTGTTGCTTTGCCTTGCGAGTTGATGGCGCAGATTTTTTCCCTGCTCTCTTGATGCACCTAGGTCAGCAAAACTGTGAGGCATGGCATTGTTCTGTAGTTAACATAACTCAAGTTACTGTTCCAAAAGAGCCCTAACAAGCCGGCATTTCTCACAGGTGCCCTGTGCCTGCAGGCAAGTGCTTTCGGAGGGTGCCGAGTGGGGAGTAGTTTGCAGGTCCCCTCTAGCCCTTGTGGAGGGGCTGGCCCTGCAGCAAAGGTGCCCGCTGAGCGGCCATGGGGTACGGGCTTCTCTGGCCCGGGGTTTTGCAGCCGTGGGCTGCGGGATGAGGAGCCTCTTGCTGGTTTTCCTGCCTACTTTGCGCATTCCTCCTGCCTATGGGGGCTCGTTGCAACATCTGTGGCCATGGCAAGGTCTCTGGCTGTGGCGCTGGGTTCGGGACATTCATTAGCAGCAGCACTCGCAGCTTCCACGCTTTCATTGCCGAGTGTTGCGGGAAGTCTGGGCGCAGTAGACACATGGCAGCTCTGCCATTCCTTTATTTTTCCTAACCCTCCTTCCCTCCTTCCCTCCTTCCCTCCTTCCCTCCTTCCCTCCTTCCCTCCTTCCCTCCTTCCC
>VZSG01000893.1:218993-230629 GCA_013398315.1 Nothoprocta pentlandii
TTTTTTTTTTTTTTTTTTTTTTTTTTTTTTTTTTTTTTTTAAGCTTTTCTTGTCCCCTCAGGAGTCATTAGAGGCTTTCTTCCTGACGCTGGGGCTTCAGAGAGACCTGTCTGTGATTGTTTCCGTGCCTCCCTGGAGCTGGGCATGTCCCTCTGCCGGCTGCCCTTGCTCTGGATGCCTGGCCCAGCGCTGCTGGGCAGCAGTGGTGTCTGCCGTTGCTCATAACCCGCCTGGGTGGCAGCCCAAAGACACAAAGCTGCTGTTGGCATTTACACCTAGAAAATAAATGTAGTTCTGCTCCCACGTAAAGATCATCCCTGGAAATTCATCCATAGAAATTTTGCATGGAGTCTCAGTGCTTCATTCCTAATCATTTTGCAGAGGAGCTTGATAACAAGAAGGCTTAAAAAATGGAATTTTTCAGCCGGATGACTTTTTCTACCTTGCCTACATTTCTGTGGGGAGAGAAACAGGGATTCTGTTGGGAGTATTCCCACTTCTATATGGGAGTATTTTTTTTTTCTGTGAGTAATCAAGACTCTTAAAGCACCGTTGATTCCCTCCCTTAACTTGTCTATTAGATATTTGATCTCTTCTCGTTAAAACGTGTTTGTTTTCCTGTGTCCCAAGCTGCCTCCTCGGGCCCTTGGCAGCACGGGAAGCTCTTTGTCCCCTTGCCAGCAGCGAGGCTTCGCTTTGGGGGAGGGCTGGGCGCGATGGCCCTGGCCGTGGCTGTGCCCGGGGAGCGGCCGTGGGCGCCTCGGCGTCACCGCACCGCCCGCGGCTCCCGCCGCGCTCCCGCTGCTGCTCGTGCCCCGCAGCTCCCGCCATGCTCCCGCCGTGCTCCCGCCGTGCTCCCGCTGCTGCTCGTGCCCCGCGCTGCCCGTGGCTCCTGCCGCGCTCCCGCTGCTGCTCGTGCCTCGCCGTTGCAATAAAGCCTTTCCCCAGCCTCGCCGGCCATAAAGTTTTTAATAGCAACGGCTGTTACAAAGAATCGCCTGAATCACGTCTGCTTCCCAGAGTCGGGCAGTAATTCCCTTTCCGAGAGTACGTTCCGGTTTAAAGGAGCTCTTAACTGAAAATAAAAAAGCTCCGAGACGGTCGGCAGGCCCGCAGCCTGCTGCGCGCTGGGGTTTGAGCTTCTGAAGAGCCTTGTTAAGCCGAGTGCCAGAGAAACAAAGCAAGTGGCTTGACTCAGTGCTTATATTTAGTATCATTACCTACCGCATTAGGTTCCGTTTTCTTCTGAGCATTAATGTCCCTGTTCAGGAAGGTGACCAGGGAAAACGCCCAGCAGAAGCAGTTTGTGTGCTTATCGGAGGGCAAACGCATGGAAACATCAGGTCCCTGGGCTGGCTGTCAACTTTGTAATTTTTTTCCTTTAAGCTATGCAGTAAGAGAGGTATTCAAGGGTGGGGAAAGGATGTCCTTCCTGTTGGTAGAACATGTACAGTTGGAGGGGCTAGCGGATCCTCAATATGAATATGGCCTGAAGTCACAACCGCCTCTTTATTTTTTGATATAGAAATGCACATCGTGAATATGTGGGATCCCAGGCTTAAAATATAGCCTGGTATCATTGGCATCCGACGTGATCATTCTTAGGTTTGAAGTGTGTTCATGACTCATGCAAAAATTACAAGTACTGCTTTTATATATAATATTAAAAATGCAATTGAGCTCACGGTGAATTTTGGTGGGTACAACTTTTACTGCATATCTTCATGCGTTTCTGGCAAAGAAAAGGCAGGTGCCCAGACTCGAGAGGCTGCTTCTCAAGCTTTGGACCAAAGAATTAAACCTCCGAAGCTCTCTAAAAGCCGCAGTGCTGCCCGGCTGCAGTGTGGGTAGGCTGCCCACCGCACGTGACTCCTTGCGGGTGTTTGAGCTGCACTAGAAGCTGGAGACTGCAGAATGGACGTGTGAAATGGACATGAAACTGGATATAAGTCAGATGAAGCTCCCTACGGGGGGAGATACAGGGCTGAAAATCAAAGTGAATGGGAGTCCTGGTAAACCGGGCCGCTGATCTGCAGCCTGTGTCGCTCCTCATTCTCCCTGTCCCACCTTCTGTACGTTATGGTGTTGACTTAGCCCAGATATACTTGGGCAAGGGCTAAACTGTCCAGAGTCATCTTATGTGACCTTAAGAACCACATCTTGTCCGAGCCTTCTATTTTGCCCCGTACAGTAGCAGAGCTGCTGTGGTTTTTCCTTGAACACATGAAGCATGGTGACTTCAGCGGGTGCAGTTGATGGCATCAGCAGCATTTTGTTTCCCTCACTCTCAGGCAGCCTCATCCTTGGGTCTTTACTTGTAAAGCAGAGAATAGCCTGTGCACCAAGCTGAGGTGTCTCTGCTGCTGGGGCTGGTTTATCTTTGAAGTGATGCCAGCTTTGAGACCTATCGGGTAGAGTCCTGCTGTATTTCCCGGGGTTCCCCCTGATAACAGTGTTATCCCACCGGGAACCCCGCTGAGTACTCATGGATCAGCAGGGAAGAGCTGGCCGAGGTAAAAGCTGGTGTGGTCGGCAGAGGAACAAACGGAGCTGAGACGCCGCGACTGCCTCCGGTTCTCGTGTGGTAGCAACTTGGCTCGGTGAGGCTGCCCTGTGGCACAGGGGGAGCCCTCGGGAGGAGGATTGCTGGGAGCGTGAGGAGCTGCCTCCATCCGCCCAGAGCGCTGTGAGCGGCAGCCCTCGCAGGAGAGGAAGCCGCGGCTCCTGTTTGTCCTCGCTCCCAACAATAGCCTGAGCTGCTGCCTCGTGGAGAGCCCTGCTAATCTGATGGGAAGATGTTTGTGTATTTAAAATAGTTATTCCCCACTGGAGCCCCTCCCTGCTTTTGTCCGGCTCCGCTTGACTTCTCGGCTTCGCCCGGCCTTTGCAGGCTGTTTGTTTACAGTGGGGACGCTGGGGACACTGCGGCACGGAGGAGGAAGTCGGTGCCTTTAATATTGAGCGCGGTGCGAGCTTCCCGTGCGTGTGCACACGTGTGTGTGTGTGTGTGTGTGTGTGTGTGCAGGGAGGCGCCAGCCCTGGGCACCCAGGCTCCGGAGGAGCAGCCCGCGGGGCTGCCACAACCACGGGCACTAAATGCCGGCATCTTGTGGACTTTTCTGCCCCGCTTGATCCCGAGCAGGTTTGGGCAGCGCGCCTGGCGGCTCCAGAATGGCGAGCCTGGTGAGGAAGGTGCTAGTGCAGGCCAAGCCGCTGAGTGGTGAGTACGAGGAACGCCTGGCCCGATGGCACAGAGCGGATCCCAGCGCGCTCCTGGAGGTGCCTGGGGGAGGAACTGTGGGAGAGGGAAGAGACGTGCTGCTTTTGTGTCCATTTTCTCTCTGAGGTGGAAGAAGGGCTAAGAATGCAGGCAGTGGAGGCAGGGTTGGTCCCAGGAATGGCCGGGGAAGGTCTGGTCCTCACCTGCCCCGCATGTGCTGCTGTGGCTTAGCTGGGTGGCAGGAGCAGCCCCTGCCAGCCAGGTGGCTCCATGTGGGGGTTGCGTGGTGGAGTCTCGGGAGCCCCTGATCGTTCATGCTCAGCTCCGACTGTGCACAGCGGTGAGCCCGAGGCGAAGGCGGCGCTGCCGAGCGGCCGGGCGCCACACTGGCACCTCTGGTGTGTGGCTGGGGGCCAGCCCCTCGCTTGGCTGAGGTGGGCTTACAGATCCTCAGTGGCCCTTGCTGGGTGCTGCACTGCAAAAGCCTTTCAGCTGTAGCAGCCGCCTGTGCCTCTGCGATTTGTCCACTTCAGGCTGGTGTTTCTTCAGCTCCTAATCGTGCACTTTAGGGCAGTTGCAGAGCGGGGCTGCGGACGCAGCTGCCACTCCCCTCAGAGCAGGCAGTTGCTGTGAGAGCCCCGTGGCCTCCTGGCACGCGGCGCTTCGCGGGCTGCCACGCTGCGGAGCACGCGTCGAGCCGGGGGCCTCCGCGCCCGGCGCCTCCAGCAAGTTGACCCCTTCTTAGGACAGACAACTTGCCGGTGACTCGAGCTAAGCAGGTCTGGTTGGGTGAGTTACTGGAGGCTGAAACCTCCCTCCCCGAGCCCGGGGACGGCTCTGTGCTCGGGAAAGCTATGGGCAGGCGGTTGTGGTTTGAGGACAGCGAGGTGAGGTTTGCGCACCTGCCAACTTTATCTGCGTAGAAATCTCAGCGAGAAGATACTCCTGGAAAGTGCACTTCCTTAAGTGACCTTGAGTGCTTTTGTTTCCATTTATTTATGGAGGGGCAATTCAAGCACCTTGCAATGTCTCTTGCCAGATGGGCAAGAGGAGCTGGGGGTGCAGAGGATGGTCCTGGGGCTGTGCTGCGACGAGGATGTCTTAGGAAGCAGGGTTGCGTTGTTGCCTCAATTGACTACCCTCTCCTCGTTTTGGAAACTGCTTCTTGGAAAAGTGGAGATACCACCTGAAATGGAGTAGTCCCCTTGGTGAATTGTACCAGACCTGGCATGAAGGGAAGAGAACAGATCCTACCAATCTCAGGGCAAATAACTAGTGACTTTGTATGAACTAACCCATCTTTGCAAAAAGAACGTGAATGCATGTGCTGCTCTGAGAGAGAGGGAAGCCAGGGTGATGAGAGGTCACTTGAAAAATAGGCAGTTTGAAAATTAATCTGAAGTTCTTACAGCAAAATCCAGCGGGTATTAAATGACTTAATCATGCACGTACCTTTTGAAGGTCTCTGCAGAGAAGTCTGAGGCGTACTTACTACGGAGAAGTAAGGTATGGCCAGCAGTAAAGATATATGTAGATATATAGAGCTTTTTTGATTTTACTGCGTAGCATCTCTTCCTGATTACCAGCCTTATTTATTTAACCGTCCTCACCCTGTTTTCCTTACTGTCCAGTTCCTAGCGAGGTGCTCACTGGTATAGATCAAAGTGTATTGCACCTTGCACCAGCAGGAGTTCATGTATCAAGCGGTGAAATCCTCATGAAATATAACATGAGATGAATGGTAAATATTTCTGCCAAAAATGTCCGCATTTGTGCTGGCAGACTAATGACAAGTCCATTTTCTTTCCCAGTTTGTTCTGCTAGGGCGGTGCAATTTTACTGAGTGTTTTTGGGTGCCTTAGTATTTTGATGCTTTTTTTTTGTTTGTTTTTTGGTGCTGTGTTTTCTTGTGACTGTGTGTGTGCAGTTTCTGTGTGTACAGTTTGGAAGGCACAGATATTTGTGCTGAGGCTGCTTTAGAGCTTCTTGCACTCAGAGACAAAGCCTGGAGCTTCTTTTATTCTAGTAAATATGCCCCAGACAAGGGCTTGTTACGATAGTCTCTCACATGCCCGTGCCCTGACATGAGAGTCAGCATTTGCATGAAAGCCTCAGATTAAATTAGACATGTGCTTCTGATCTTCCTGCTGTTTCTTATAAAGGATTAATATTCTCTTGGAAATCAGAATCCCTTAACTGTATATTAAACAGTTTGAGAGATGTTGATCTTTATGAAAGTGCAAATGTAATGGGCAGCTTGAAATGTAAAAACATTCCTTTAACTTGAGTGACTAATCTGCTTTTTTTTTTTTTCCTCTCTCTCTCCTGTCGTTACTTTACTCAGTACTTATTTCTACATTCAGGGGTTTGTGTGGTCCCAATTTATGCATTTGTTCAACCCCCAACCCAGGCAGCAGCCCTTTTCCAGGGGCGTTGATGAACAGGATGGAAGAGTCTCCATCCTTCTCTTCATCAGACAGGTGGTCTTCCTCATGGCCGGAGGAATGGTCCCAAGCCTGGCAACACCTAACCTGCCGTTCACTCCTTAGCGGCTGAGTTTGAATGGACTCCTCTGTGGCTGTGTGGTTAACGTTGGTTACGGAAGGGAATTTGTGAACAGCTTGAAAATTGCTGATTAAACTGGAAATATTAAGGTTTAGAGCTTTATTTTAAAACAGAAAACAAAAACAAACAAAAAAAGCACAGAGAGAAAGCCAAGGTTAAATGGCGTCCTGCCAGTTTTCAGGATGAAACTCCGTTTCACTCTCTTCTCTTTGGATCACTATCACTTTTTAAGCATTATTTAATTTGGCTGTCTGCTAGTCTGCAGGAGAAAATTCACATCCAGAGAGCAGTTTACAGTAAAGTGAAAACAGTTTGAGTCATACCCGAACTGAAGAGATGTTTAAGTCAACTGAAGTTGGCTGCTCTTAAACATTATGAGTGTTTGCCTTGTAAAATATAAAAAAGGCAAACTGTATGATGAAAAACTTACCACATGAAAGAACTGTAAATTAGTAAAGAAGGATTTGGCTAACTTTATACTGCATTTTCTTTTCGTTAATGCTGGGAATGAGGATGCCCCTTATTTCAGCTGCCTCCCCGGGAAGGATGCTGCCGTAGCTGGGAAGACCGGGCAGGATGGTGCTGGATACCAAGAGCTGCTAAGTGAAAGCTGAAGCAGTCCCATCACAGCTCTGGAGTAGCAACAGGCTTGTGGTTTCACCATCTTCACATTGCTTTCTTGGTGGATAAATAGCAGCAGTGACAGGACTCCCTTCTAGCAGAGGGGGTTTTTAGGCATGGTAAGGAATAGCTTACATTTGAGAATGCCAAAGCTACCCCTGCGGGGACCTTTGCAGTGAGAGAGCGTGTGTGAAGCAGCGTGCTCCTCCAGGCAGGCTTGGGCAGCGCTAAGCACGAGGCAGTGCTGCGTGTGTGCGCCGCGCCGGAGCCCCTGGCCAGGGCAGCGGGGACGGGGTCCGGGCTCGGCGCGGCGGCGGAGACACCCGTGCCCCCAGCAGCGACACCCGGTGCTGAGCTGGCGAGAGCTCCCACCTTCTGCACTGGCGTCAACACGGCACCGGCAGCAGGAATTCTTGCTGCCCTCTCCGTATTTGCACCTGGGGAGGCTTAACAGACCAAGCGAAGGGTTGAGGGATTTTGTGTGTTTGCTGTGGAAAACCCTGTTGTTTCAGGCAGGATTTTTAGGGATGGACTCAATTTCTCCCAGTTCGGTTACAAGGGGAGTCAAGCTGTGTCGGAGGAAGGGCTCGTTAGTTCTGAATAGTGGCATACGCATGAAGAGCTTGGTGCTTTTTTTGTGTTACACTGTCCATGTTAAATTAGTGCTCGTTGAATTATTAATTCACGGAGACTGGCTCTAACATGAGGCGTGTCGTGAACCCAGCTCAGCTCTCTGCTCCTGCCACTGGGTCCATAAGCCCCAATGACTCCTGATGTTGCAGACACATAAAACACTCAGATTCACTTGCCATTCGTTTCTGCTGGTAGCACAGTTGTGTGTTCAGTCCTGAGGCTTGCTATCAGATAAACGTAAGATAAAATTAACTTTGAAATGAGATTTCCAGGCTTAGTGGAGCTCGTGAGGAGGTAGCAAATTAGGCAAGAGCATAGGAAGAAGGCTGAGCAAATTTAAAGTTTGGATGTAGTTAACACTGAAAGTTGCTCAGGGATTGGAAGTTATAATTAGACTAGTTAAGCAAAGGATAAACATATGTAAGCAATTAGTTTCCTGCTTGTGCCTCTCGGTATTAAAAAGCTTAAAAGGGCCTGTGAGAAGCTTTTGACATTGGCAGTTGCTTTCTGGAACAATCACAGGCAGTGGCTGGTTCTTCCCTGAGCTAAATCCAGCCTTTTCCTGAGTTAAAGGCTCAGAAATAGCTGCCCTTGATAAATTACAGCTTTGTAGCTGTCAGATTTCAAGAGCTCTACCTGAACTGTGAATTTGCCCAGCCAGGTCATGGCAGCATTTGACCCCGCTGTGCCGGCAGAAGCTGCAGTCAACTTTCCTTGCGCCTGCTGTAGCCCCTGGAAGAGCTCTGCGGCCAAGATGTGGAGATAAGGCTGTTTTGGTGGTGGTGGGTTTTGTTTGCTTGTGGGGGTTTTTCCTTTTGTTTTTCTCATCTCATTGATGGCCCTGTAGTTCCGAGCTTTAAATACAAGTTTTTTTCACTACTCTCTTGAGGATTTTTTGTGCGTCACCGGTCCCTTCTGCATGGCTACAGTGGGTCTCGCGCTGCTGAATTTGCCCAGCAGTGTATGTTGTGGAGCTTGGTTGCAGCAATTTTATTAGGAATCCTTTGTGTTGCATATAACAAAAGGAAAAAATGCAAAAGCAGAGGGTTTTTGCTTGTTTTGTTTTGTTTTCCCCATGGTGGAATTACCCAGAAATTACTATTTCCTCATTCCTTCAGAAATTCTCTTAACTCTATAATACAGAATTTAGAGCTCTTAGTAGCAAAGGGGCTGAAGTTCTCATTTTTAATACTGCTTTCATTGTTGATTTTGAAAAGTATTGAGAAAGCAGAAGTAGAAATTGGTGAATCTGCAGAATTGTAGTTCACTTAATAGTTTGCAGTTGGGCTTATGAGAAGATCTTTCAAATATGGACTAAATGTAAATGGATGGCTTAGTTCTCCCCAAGTCCACATGCAGCCTGAGAGCAAGAATGCGTGTGTGGGAACTCTCCTGTTCCACCAGCAATGCATAATCTCTTAAAGTTTATATGGATTGGAGTGGAATGGGAATGGGTTAGTCCACTGTAGAAAAAGAGAAAATACAGTGGGAAAGGTTATATCATTTAATCCGTTGATTGATTGTGTTTGATAGTTCTTGCATGGAAAGAAGAGCACAAGGGAGAGACAGTGAAAAAGATAAAAATCAGAAGGTTGAGAAACGAAGGCCAGACTATTTCTTGAATGTAACAGTAAGCTACTGAGCAAGGAATGGATGTGCAGTCATCCTCTGCAGGAATCTTAACGCTATTTCTGGAAAACCTGCTGGCTTGCAATTCCTCCAAAGGAGGAATCAATTTAGGAAGTTATTTACCCGTGAAGCCACATGGCAAGCTGAAGTGGAAGCTTTATTTAAAAAATAATATGCAGAATGGCCTTGTAACCAGAGCTGCTGCAGAACAGCGCAGATGTCGCATGGGGCTCAGGTGTCTTGAACCTGCTCGTGTTGTAATGCAGGGTGCACAGCCAAGCACGGGACTGCTCTGCTCTGTGTCCTTGCTCTGCAAGGCTCCTGCTGGGGCTTTGCAAACTTGAGCTCTCAAACACGCACACCTGAATTTCCATCCAAACCACCAAGATGCATTAAGTTGGGTGTGCGACCTAAAATCTGTGTGTGTCGTAGCGGCTAGGCAGGAAAAGTGAGTTTTAGGCTGTTTGACGAAAGCGTGTTTGATTTAGGCACGTAGGAAGTCTGTGAACGGGGTTGGTTTTTGGAGGGGATGTGTGGGAGATGTCCGCGCCTGAAACGAAGCGAGTTGATAGCAGCAGAAAGAGCTGAGCCCTCCCCTGCGTGGGGGACCCGCCAAGGAACGAGCAGGCAGCATGGCAGAGCTTGTTTCAATCCCTCTTTGGATCTAAGAACTACTTGAAGCTTATTTTAGCTCTCCAAAAGCTAACCTGCCCTGATGCGAGTGTGTGCCTGCCAGCTAGCAGGCAGTTTCCACCCGCTTGGGCATCCAGAGTCCCTGCTGAAGGGTGATAGTGGTGATGTCAGCTGGACAGCGGGGCAAAGGAAACCCTGCCCAAAACTGGGCACTTTGGCTTTCTTACTAGTCAGGGAATTAAATATTTAAAATCCCTCTCTGCCAACCTACAGCAGTGGTCCCGGAAGCTCCCTTGGAGCAGCCACGTCTGGGGGCTGCGAGTGAGAGGCGGCCGGGCCAGGTCGCTTCAAAGGGTTATCCCCAAACCTCATTAAACTCCTAAGTGATTTGTTAAGGATTATCCGCAGGATTGTTGTGTCATTATTAATTGGAGGAAATTATGCTGCTAGACATATAGTCCTTGGGGGTTTATATTCTAAGACGATAAACTCAGATTTATCCTAGATAGTTTTTTCCTGTTCCACAGCTTATCCCAGGGTAATGCCCATTTTTTTCCATGTCAATTTTGGAGGTTTTTAGGGGGGTTAAGGAAGCGGTTAATAGGCTTGGCTCGTTTTTGGGCAGGAGAAACCGGATTTTGGCTCCTGCTTCAGCTGCCCTGTTGAGTCCAGGCAGGAGCCGGTGGGCAGCAATACTTTAAGTTATTGCTACTTTGGGGAAAAAACAGAAGCCTTTCTGTGGCCTCCTTTCCCATCCATTATGGGTATAAATTGCACTATCTCAATATGTTCCAGAAAAAAAAAAAAAAAATCAAAATGTAGCCTCTTCACTGCGTCAGTTTTGTTTCCACACATAGAAGGGGTCAGTTCTACTGCTTGGCACCATCTGCGTTCCCAGGTGGCCTGGGGGAGCGACAGGGAGTGAGAATAAAAAAAATAACTTTCAGAAGGCCGTCTCATGCTAAAACTGCCCCATTTCTTCCCAGAAGTGCGCTTGGCCTTGGCAGCAGGCTTTAGCCCGGTGCCTGGCGAGCTCACGGGCTCAAGTTTAAGCGAGCTCACGGGGGCGCCTTGCGTTTTTGAAGCACAAGTGCCTCCCAAAACGCTCCGTGGCCACTCGCGCTGGGCACGGGCTCCGTGTCGGAGATCCGTTGCGCACAGTCAGGCCCTGAGGGACTTCTGCCTGGAGCTGTAAAGATTTGATTGCATCCAGATTAATTACCTTCTCACAGGTATACAAGTGCTTCATCTATGCAGAAACTTTGGATAAAGCAGGGATTATAATCGTGGGCTAAGCAAAGCCGCGTGATCGTTAACCAGGGTATTGGATGCCTATGTTTGGTAATGTAGTCTAGCCTCGGTGTTGCACATATATATATATATGTATGTTTTTTATTTATAAATATTTTATATATATTTATGAATAAAAACATTTATAATAAAAAGCATGCATTCAGAGGAAGTCCTGGGTGTGCTGGCAGCTTTGTGAGATGAATTTCTGCAACTCCCAGCTACAATTTTCAAGACAGACCTTTGTTGCACGTGGAGGATCACCCATGTGGCGAGGCTGGCTATAGTGAATAAGAGCTTTTTGCTTTTAGCGAGGAAGTTAAAACCCTTTAAAAAGAAAAAGCCTCTCAGAGCTGTTTGGGACTGCTTTAATCGCTGGGGTTTGTTCTAAGCAAGAGCTTAGATAGGAGATAGGAGTTTTCCTGCTGTGGGCTGGGAGCCTCCGCTGTCGCTCCTTGCAGCCCAAGTACTGCAGCGTCGTCCCGCTTCACACCCAGGCAGGACGGCAGCGGTGTCAGGGGGAGACGGGATGCTGCTCCTACAAGTTTGCGGTGTTTACATGGCAAATGCAAGAGCTGTAATTATGGATGTTGCTGGAGTTCGGTCCTTATTTATACCGTAATAGTAGCCCGGTGTATAACGATATTGCAGAATATTGTCAATTAGCTGGTGCTTGACTTGTGCTGCTGGTTTGGAACAGTAGCTGCCTTTGCAGCAGGATTTCTAGTGTCTGAGAAGCTACGTTTTAAAATGCCTTTGCAAAGCTAGTGATCCATGGAAGGTTTGCTGAAGTAAAGGCAATTTATTCACCCTAAGGTTGCCTGTTACGGTATCCTTAGATGTACACATCCTTAGATGTACAGCAAGTAATTAAAAAACAAAAAAGCTTTCTTACTAGTGTGAAGTTATATGTATACATATAACGTGTGTGTGTGTATGTATATATATGTGTGTGTATATAAACATATATAAAATATATATTTATTTATATATTATATATAATATAATATTAACTAATACACTAACTGCATCACTTGCTGTCTGT
>VZSG01000893.1:248912-287524 GCA_013398315.1 Nothoprocta pentlandii
TGTGGAGAAGACTTCTTGTTAAGTAAGGCAATTTTCTTTTTCTCCTTTCTTTCTCCTTTCCTTTCTTCTTTTTTTTTTTTTTTTTTTTCTTTTTTTCTTTTTATCTTTATTTTTTTCTTTCTTTTTATTTCACATTTAATTTTTTTTTTCTTTTCTCTTTCTCTTTTTCTTTTTTTTTTTTTTTTTTTTTTTCTTTTTGGTCTTCTGCCTCCAAAAAGCTTGTTGTTCATGCAGGCATCAGCTTAAGCTTAATAAAGCCAGCTCACCTGGTAGGACATGCTGCTCTGTAGGATATACAGACGTAGGACAGCTGTTTACCTATCACAAGCTGTATTTTCCCTTAAGGACAGACTACTCCTGCCAGACTCAGTGGGTGCTGTTGGACACCCACAAAATACTCTGGACTGAGACCTGATACGAAGCAGCAAAACCTGTGGACACATGGGCTGAGAGCTTGGCTTGAGGGAGGCAGCTTGGAGGTAACAGGGGAGAAATAAACAGAGCTGCAGCCTGTTCTGCTCTGCAGCCACAGCCTCAGCAGCGTCTGTGTGCCTTAGAGCCCGGCGGGGGTCAGTCTGCATCCACTGGTGGCTTCAAACTTGGGCACAGAAAGTGTCTTCAGCCCATGTTCCTGCCTCCTTTTCAAGAAGAAATCCAAGGAAAATTGTTCCCTTGTTTTGTGGGTTGTTTCTGTTGCTCCGAGGGAGGCAGAGTTGGGAATCCTGAGGCAAGCTGAGCCTGGGCTCTGCCAGACTTTTTCTTAGCCAGTGCTGGTGTGGGATGTGCAGTTCCTCCAGACTGAGCTCTTTGCATCCTTAGCAAGAGCTGGATCAACAGTCTCCCAGGAAACGCTGTTTGCACAGAATTTCTTGCCACTCTGACCCAGACCAAGGAGGACCTTGCCCATAATGTCCAACACAATTTGAGGACCTTTTCTATAGTGTCCAGTGCTGTCTGAGGCAGGCTTTGCTGGAGTTCAGTGCCCAGAGGCATGCTTTTTCTGATCGTTTTCTGTCCAAAGAGCCAAGCCTCCTACTTATACCAGCTCCTTTCTTGGAAAGAAAAAATCTGTTTTGCTGTGAAATAGTTGCAGAGATGATCAGCTTTTTTTTCCTGCAGATCTCCTGCCAGGCCCCGTGGGTTCTGCCTCGTCTCGGTGCCAGTGCTGCACGGGCAGGTTCACCCGGGTGAGCCCGCGCCCCGTTCGTGGGGGGCACCCCTGCCTTTATAAGCCTAGGGAAAAGCGTGAGCTGCTCTCGTCTTCATGAGCTGTTTTCCTTCCCAAAGAGGATTGCCTGATTTGCTGGCAGCTTTGGCAGGGAAGTGGGATTAAAAAAAAAAATCAGGCTAAATATTTTCCACTTGGTTTCAGAGGCAGGGCGGCACGTTCAGACGCTGCTTCATGGCGGCCTGGCGGCAGGGGTGCCTCCCGGGGCCGCCCTCGCCGTGGCGGCGGAGGGGATGCTCTGTCTCCCCGCGGAGCCGTCACCCCTTGCTCCGCTTTCCTGAGCTCTCCTGGGCTGTGCCAGCGCCTGTGCTCCTGTGTTCTTGCTTGTGCCCGCCGCGTTGCAGCGCGCTCGGGACGCAGGAAATACCGCGTTGGGCGCCATGCCGGTGGCAGGGGCACGCTCGGGGAGCATTCCTGACGTTGCACAGCCTCAAGCCCTTCCCAACCTCGCCCCCAAGTAGCTCCGCCTGTTGTTGTCTAGCGGTTGGTCATGGAGAGCTGTAACGTGGCGAGGGCTGGACCCTCGTGCTTCTCAGTTGAGTGTTTGCGATCTAAACAATTAGCAAGTCTGTGAGGCGAGGGGAATTGCACTTGGCTGGCGCCATCGCGAAGGGGGCTCTGAGGCAAGTGGCTCCGCTCGGCCCAGCAAGGCCCCTGTGCCCTGTTCCCTCCTTCCCCCCAGCCCGTGTTGTCCAGATCCCGGAATTAACTTCCACTGGGATGAATGAGCGCATTGATAGTTGTCAGAGCTATTTTCTGACTCATGAAATCATGTCGGGAGATGACGCACCCGCCCTCCCGCTGCTCTCAGGAGGCGTGGCAGCCCAGGTCCATGGCGCGGCTGGCTCCACTGCCTTCTGCCTCCCAGGGATCTGCTGCTGCCTTAGTGACCAGAAGATCCCTGGGGATCCCGAGGGGAGCAGAGGAGAGGAGAGTCCTCCTGCTCCACATCCTAGCCATGCTCGTGGGAGGAGGAGCACTCCTTGCCCTCCTTGCTGCTCAGAGGAGCCCTGTCTGGGAGCCCTTGCGCTTGAAGCCCTTCGCGTGACTTCCCTTCCCAGGATTGGTTCTCCAAGGAGAAAAGGCCATAGCTGTGATCCCCGGGACATGAATGTGGAGAGTGGAGCGGAAGCAGCCCCGTCATGGGGGTGTCCGTGGCCCAGCACCGGGTGCTCCCCAGGCCAAGGTGCAGCCCCTTGCGAGCCGTGCTGCAGGAGTGGCACGGCCGGGCTTGGGAAGCGTGTGGGAAGCATCAGAAAGAAGCTCTTCTGAACTCGGACTAAAAACAGAGTAACCCCAGCTGTCTCGGAGGACAGAACGGGGAACTTCCCCAGCGGTTCAGCTGTCCTGGGAGATTCTGGCAACATCTCAGTTTCTTTAGCTGTCGAAATGGGAACCTTCATGCCGCTCGACTTGGCTGTTGGCCATGGGCAGCATGAGGGCAAGGCTCGCCCGGGCAGAATTCCCTTCAGGCCAAGTTCCCCGCTCGCCATTTCCACAAGCACAGCCCTGAACGGGACTTGGCTGCAGATGAAAATTGCTTACATAAGGAGCGCTTCCTCGGCACATTGACCCTTTTTCTTAAAATAACAAACCCAAAGGAAAGTATTTGTTTCTAGAGCTTTGTTATTTTTCCAAGTAACGCGTGCTGTGCCTTTCACAGAATCACAGAATATTCAAGGTTGGAAGGGACCTCTAGAGATCATCTAGTCCAACCTCGGCTGTGCCTTTGCCATGCTAATAGCAGTAGGACTCAAAGCGCTGATATTTTAGAAGTAAATACGCACCAGATGATGTCCGTGCCTCCCTTACACCGTTGCCGTAAAGTCCCTTTAAGCTCCCCTGGAATGAATATCCCGAATCCCACGAGCCGTTCCTCGTTTCAGAGGAAGCTGTTTACATAAACAACAAGATAGCACATGAAACTTTTGACTCATTAGCATTGAAACCAAGTAGCCGCAGTGGTGGGACTTTTTTTTGTGTGTGTTGCTTTGAGAAAGAGCTGAAACCAAACATGTGGTCTTCTGCGGGCGAGGGAAAGCTCTGTGAGTTACGGGACAGCTTGTTCATGGGAAGTGTAAGGAGGAGGGAAAAAAGGGCAAACCCTTACACTGAGACATTAGAGTAAGGAAAAGCAAAAAAAAAAATTACAGAGAGTATTATTTTTCCTGTATTAATGTATGTCTGAGTGACATCTTAAAATCTTGAGTGATTACGGGCACTGCTTTTGTGACGATGCCCATGATGCGGTCAGGCTTCTGGCCACATGTCACTTTTTCTTGGCGGGAATCGCAGAAGGTTGTGGTTCTCTTCTAATAGGAACCATAAGGTTACAGTCTGCTTGCTAAGACTAAAAATATGCCCTTTTAGCGTCATTGCTTTTAACAGTGATTCTGCAGTAACAGCCAGTGACATGGATGCTTTGGGACATGATTTCAAGAACTGCTACCGAGAGCCCTGCCAAGGTCCCAAGTCTTTTTGTGTCTCTGTCTCCCTTATCTAACCTCTTATTAGCTCTGATAGCTCTTGTATGTGAGAAGAAACTTCATCACAAATGCTCCTTGTGTCACTGAATGATTTATATGCAAGGGGAAGAAAATAAATATACAGATTTGAATAATTCTACATTTTTGGACTGCAGTTGTCTCCTCTTGCATGATGTTCTTCTGTGTTCCTGCTCACGTATATTGGCCATGTCCTGCAAAAATAGCTTGTCTTAATAACCTGTTCCTGTGCTGCGTTAGGAGGGGAGGGCTCGGGTCCGTTATGTACTAAGGGGCTGGTACTGGGGGACGTGGTTGCTCGGGGGTGGTGCGAGGGCAGCACCCCGTGCAGTGCTCTGGTGGCAGGTTTCCTGTTGGCTCCGCCGTAGCCCCATAAAGTGAGTACGATTTAAGCCACTGATGTCTTAAAATGTCAGTCCTTTCCTGTACTGAGCTTCTTATCAATCTAGGGTAGCGCTTAGCGATCCTGAGAATGTGTTTTCTCAGCCAGAAGGTGCTGTGGGCCGAGAGGCGCCGCGCGGCTGCTGCGCGCGGCGAGGTGGCTCGTCCGGCTGCGGCTTTGCGCTGTTCGAGCACCACGTCCAGCCAGGCGGCATCCGTGTGTCGCTGCCTCACAGAGCTGGCGCGGAGTCACCATTGTGCAGTGCAGGAGATGTCTTGAGCCAGTAAAAGCCTTTTAATCCAAAGGACTGGGGGGAAGCATGGGGCACCTGGGCACGCTGTGCATGCTCCTGCCGGAGGAGCTGATTTTAAGGACAGTTATTAGCTCCTGCTTCCATCTGCTTTGACATTTGCCAAAGAAACCAACTTCTTTCCAGGACCCTTCTTCAATTTTGCCTGTTTTGGTTGTGGAGCTTCCTCTGAGCTTTCCATGAATGCCCCAAGTCTGTCACCAGAAGCAGAGGCCGTTAAGTGTAAAATTAAAGTGCCATCGAGCTTCGCTAGGGAATATTACTTGAGCAGAGCAAGAGTTTTGAGTTAATTTCCCAAAGATGTGAGTGGTTCACATGTATTTCTCGAGAAACTTGTGTTTGCACAAAATCAGCTTTATTATGTGTGCACAGCATTCTGAATTTGGTGCGTGCCAACTCTCCCAAACCTTGACCAGCCCGAACAGCGCGTGTGCTCAGGCCGCAGCCCCACACAGCCTACGCTCCCCTAGCCTGGATGGAAAACACAGGCTGGTTTCTGTTCTGTTAGCTTGAGCCTGGCTGTGACGTGCACGAGCGATGCGTTCTGGGTGGCTGTGGCGCTGTCAGCAGCAGTAATGTCACATTTGCCTTTGGATGCCCATGAACCTTCGCTTTGATAGTTCAAAGCCGAACGTGAAACTGAAGGGCACTTTCCAATGGTCAGTGCGAAAAGTGGAAATCATTGTTAAAAGCACATATAATAGTTTAGAATATTCCTATATATGCAAGTATATATATTTAGCAAGGTTTACTAGATGGATGGCTCCTAAATCTCCAGCTTGACTCTTCCCATGTGCAGAGGATTTACAGAAAGACAGTCATGTAGCCCAGGGACAGCAAAGTGTCATTGCACGTGGGGAAGATACAATTCAAGTCTGTTTGTGCTTTAATGGACTTCAATCACATGAGAATTTAGGAAAGAAAAAATAGATTTTTTTTTTCCCCTTGTCACCATCGTGTCTGATCACTGCAGGGCTGGCGACCCTGCTCCTGGGAAACAAGAGGTCGTTTCCAGCTCTCATGCTGCTGTTGAAGGGGCTGTTGCCCAGCGAAGGGACTGCCGTTATCGGCCGAGTCGCCGAGGGCAGGACGAGTGGCAGCAGCCGGGCGATGCGGCAGGACAGCAGAGCTCAGCGCCCGTCCCGCAGCGCAGGCCGGGAGGAGGAAATGAGCAAGATGCTGCGCATGGTTCCTAGCGCCAGAGACTTGCAAAAACACTCCCGACATCCGTCAGCCGCTTCCACTGGGACGACGTGGGAGCAGCACGGTCTGTGCTCGGCCAGCCCAGGCTCCTTCTCCGGAGAGCTGCTCCGCAGTTCGCCACTCCTCACTCTCATTTCTGCCGTCTGCAACAAGATCTTCCTATTTTTTTCCGCAGTTCCTCCTTCCCTCCTTGGCTCTGCGTTGCTGCAGCCTCGGGCAGGATTCTTCCCTTCCTTTTCCTTTCCAACTCAATTCCCCCGTGCAATAATATTGGGTGAAATATATCCCTCAGTCCCTGGAGGTATGTTTTGTTTGGGAACCCCCTTGTACAGAGACAGCTAAGTGTGCTCTTCTGAGCTAATGCTGTCCTTAAAAGAAAGGTAGAGAGACTTAAAAGTGCCGAGGCGTTTTATAGCACAGGCAGAAGATAGAGAGAAGCTCAGGTTTTTGCCTTTATCCTCCCTTTCCTCCTCTTTTTTTTTTTTTCTTTTTTTGTCACTAAGTGGATGTTTGTGTCTGTTTATACTCTGATTTTGCGTGTTTTGAAATCTCATTGTACTCAGCGGTGGAAAATTGGCTGCTTTAGTGAAGGCCTGTTAAGGACAGCTATCTGCAGTAGCTGGAAGGAAATGCTTCCCCAGCGCATTGTGCGAGTCAGCGCTGCCTGACGGTCTCTTGGGCCCGTGAACTTTCCCTGCCTTCCCCACCCATCTTCTGGCACTGACGGGGTTCTCGGTGTCTTGGTGCAAAAGGAAGCGGGCGCCGCACCTCTGCGGGCCTTCCCGAGAGCAGCGAGGCCCATTTTGGCAGCAACTCGGAAGAGTGTTTCCATGGCTTGGTTTTCTCTGCCGGGGCAGAAACACAGAATGGCAAAGTGAGTGCCGCAAATGATTGTATTCAACGGGGACGTTCTCCTGCCCCACTTGGATTTAGTGCTGGGGTAGTCATTGCGCTGCAGGGCTGCTGAGGAGATGCTGTAGGGACCAATTTGGCAGGGTTGTGACCTATAAATTTCAGTTTAATCCTGCTGTCAGGAAAATGTTTTCCTCTCGAGCAGCAGTTTATCTGTATGGGCCCATTTGTTCTCCTGCCAGATGTGCCCAGGGCTCTGCCTCCTGGCTGGGGGACTTCAGGATGTCGGTTCGTGGAGCGCGCGGCAGGGAAAACGCTCAGGAGCGAGAGCGCCTTTGTGCTTAGGGGATTGGTGGCATTAACACTGAGTGTTGGAGAATCAGCAGGACAGTGAACCAGAAAAGCTTCGGTCCTTGCGTGGTTTGTTTTGCAGGCTCCGGGCAGCGGAGCTGCAGAAGTGGACATGGAGCCTGCAACTAAGGGTGCTTAGCGCTAGCGTGGGAGCCTGCCTTTCCTCCTTGGAGTCCAGGCTGCTTAGGAGAGAAGGACGCCTATTAAATAGAAGGAAAAATTAATGAATTTACGAATTCCTGGCATACTGTGCTTGTAGCTAGGGCACTTTTTAATTAGCTCGCCCACCATCAAAGGCTGTGTTAGTCCTGTTAGTCACGCTCGCTGGCGCCCGCCCGCAGCACCGGGAACCCGCAGCACCTGTTCTGGAGCCACCTTGGCAGCCTTCATCTCCGTGGAGATGCCCAGAGCACGCCGGCCTACAAAAACGTCCTTCCTTTGGCACGGGGTTATCTCAGCGACTGCCGTGCAATTGCTGCCGCACTGGTATTTCTGGCCGCGTTGCCCCTTTCTTTCACAGTTGCTTGCCTTTAAGCAAGCACACAGCGTAGTGTGGAGAAGAGGCAGGAAAAAATCAGCTACTGTGCTCGGATATTTGAGAAAAATATTTCTGCAAACTAAAGATGAATTTTCAGGTCATTTGGCGATAACTGGAGGTTCCTGCGCCTTGATTTCTACCACCAACTCAGTGCCCAGTGTTTACCAAATTGGTTGTGACCTCCTTCTGCTTAACCAAAGTGGATTTTCCTCCCAAAGTCAGCTTTGGTTAATTTGTAAGGGGGTAATTACCCTCATATAACCTTTATTTGAAGGTTAAAGACTAGAACTAAGGGGAAAAAAGTGCAGTATTATAAATCATTGCCTCTCTCCTGGGTTAAATGTGGGATTTGGACTATTTGCTGTAAGACTTTTTGGCATAAATTTAATTACAGATTCCCCATTGCCTTGCTGTAAGGTCATTCCTCTTTCTCCAAAGCTTTTCATGTTTTTTTCCTCAAAGCTCTTAGAACCTTCTTAAGTTTCTTTTAAGGATGAAGAAGTCCTATATGCTGTATGTTGAGCACTGCACTATAAAAAGCATTGAAGACTCTGTAGGTATAGGAGAAAAATGACTTGAGGTGCGTTCCTGTGCATCTCTGGGCTTTTGCAAGAGAGCGGTTCACCTCAGCCCACTGGTGGAAAATAGCTGGTTCCGCTTTTCTTTTTGCTTTTTTTTCCCAAAAACATTTTAAAGATGCCGAAAAGGGGTGGTGTGGGTCTTCTCAAATAGCGTGGGAAATCACCAGAGGGTTTATTTCATATGATACTTGAAGCCCTTGAGACAGCCCCTTGCTAAGTCAGATGTCTATGGTCAGTGGTTAAAATATGAGAGCTAAGTTTAGCCGATGCGCCTGAATGACCTGCATAAAAACGGAGATTTTTGTGTTAGGTTTTAATGTCCTGTTAGTAGCCTGACCTCCATGTGTGAGAAATACACTGCCCTATGTAACATCAGCAGTGGTTAGAACTCCTCTATTCTCCCTTCCAAAAAGTCAGTCAAGCCAAAAAATAAAATAAATGCCTAATGTGTCAGGTACAAACCCAGACATCAGGAAACATTTAGGCAGCAGGGCTGGGTGGCTGAAAAGAGACGAGCTGGGCAGTGCAGCCTGCGCAGCCCCATAGAGACCCGGGGTGGCAGCGCAGCCCCTGGCACTCTGTGGCTTTCCTGGTATTTTCTCTCCCATTACGAAAGCTGCAGGGGTTGTTTTCCCTGCCATGGGCGGGGAGGGGGGAGGAGACCCCCCCTCCACGAGCCCCCATAGGCAGGGGTCGTTTTCCAAGCCACGAGCAGGTAGGCAAACCAGAGGCTCCCAAAGGAACCGTGCCAGACGGATGGCTTGAAGCGAGTTTTACACTAAGCTGGCTGAAGGATTGTTGGCAAGAGTGGGCACTGGAGCGGCCCGCAGTGCGCAGGCTGTTTGCTGTTCACAGTAGTGCTGTGTTTGCCAGCCTGCATGGGACCGTGCAGGGGTCATGGGACGGGGATGGTGTTTGGCCACAGGAACTCTCAAAACATGTAGGAGCTGAGCAGAGTTTCCCATCAGGGTGATTTTCACAGCTGCCTTGGGCCGAAGTACGTTGACGAAGAGTCAGGATGCTTTTCCTTTGGTTGTCTTCCTGCACTGCTCCAGCGGCTGCAGGGAACCAGGAAGCAGGAGGGAAGCGGCCAGTTGGGATCCTTGCCACCTGAAGGATTGATGGGGATGGGGTGGGTAATAACCATAGAGAAACCGGGCAGTGGGGAAGGGTATAGAGACAGGCAAGACAAGGATTGTGCAGAAATGAACAGAAGACCTGCGGGTTTTCTCCTGAGAATAATTAACATTTCTCCCGTTCTCCATTTTTTCTGCTTCCTTGACCTCTAATGAAAGTCTGCACTTGCTTTGGGGAGAAGTGGCACTCGAGACTCTTCCCGGAGCTGGCAGCTGTGTAATAAGGGCATGTAATCTTTTATAATCCTTTCTGCAGGTTTATAATATCCATTTCTCTTCTGAGATTCCCAAGCGCATTGTAGGCCAAATGGGAATTTAACTGAGTGAAAAACATACTTGAATATTCACGAACAAAGATGAGTGGTCCAGGGCAGAGGGTGGTGACGGAATTGGAGGGGAGCGAAGCCACTCCGCGCTGTCAGGAGGTCATAGGGCTGCCTTGAGCAACTGTAATTTCAGACTGTTGTTTGAAATCCCGGGTATGCAGGGACACGCTGGGTCTCGCGCCGCTCGGCACGTTTGTCCTGGAGATGTGGCGAGCGCTGCCGAGGAACACGAGGAGCCGCCTGTCCGCAGCACAGCACAGCCGCCCACCTGCGCGTCCCGCCGTGTCCTCATCGCGCCTGGCGGGCGGCCTCCCTCTGCCTCCAGCGCTGAGCCGTGAGGAGGGCGAGGACGAGGGTGCCTGGGGCTTCTGGCCGTGCTCCCTGCGGAGCGGCTCCGCTCTCCTCTCGCAGCCCTTCCCAGCCGGGCTGTGTTGCGGGGCAGCGAGCGGCCTGCGGGAGCTCAGCGTGTTCCTGCTGACTGGCACCTGGAAAGTGCTGCCAGCAGCTGCCACAGCTGCGCTCAGCGTGGCCGTGGGGTGAGCGTGCGGCTCGTGCCGCTCAACGCGCCTCTCGTGCAGCCCCAGACTGGGTTTAATTCCATGCTGACCAGCTCCTTAGCGTTCACTCTCAAAGCTCGTAAGAAAGCTCAAAAGCTGTCGGCATGCTCAGCGTCTGTTAGGTAAACTACTCGTGAGACTTGGGGGCTTGTGGTTTCTCTTGCTGGAATGACTCCACAGTTTTCCCTTTCGGGAAGAAAATCTCGGCAAAGCCGCTCATGTGGATGTGTCATTGCAGCGCAGCTGCGTGTGCGTGCTGCAGCTTCTGCCCCCAGCAAGCATTAAGGGCTGAGGGCGCAAGACGTGTTAGCGCAGATCTTGGGAAGGTCTGCTCTGAGCCTCTGTGCGTTGTAGGGAATGAGAGTGGAAGCCTTGGCTGATGAGCTGTGTTGTGAAAACCTCCAAGCTTTGGGTAGACAGGGAGGTGACGTGGCGCATACCGGATAGATGGATGAGCTAATTCAGGCCCGGGTTCAGCAGGAGCTCCTCCTTTTGGGACATGCCAGGGGGGCACCATCGTTAAACCGCAGCCCTCTGTGTTTTGTCTCCTGCTACTTGAACAGGGTAATGGAAAACCCATTTCCAAGCCATGTCTGTCCCTGCTGCTCGGTGGGACGGTAGTGAAAGCTTAATAGGTTAGCACTGCAAAGGCAGCTAGCACTAGAAGGATTAAATGGCTTGTGAAGAATTGATGTCGCTGTGTCAGTGAGCTGGAATCTGAAAAAGCCATGCTGCTAGGCAGAGGTTCTGCCAGCTTCAACAATGGTATTTTAACCCTTTTTAAACCTTTTATAGCTTTATTCCTGTGCAAAATGGATTTTCCAGGTAGTATTGGGGCTGTAAGCGGCTGGTGTGGAAGCTTTTGAGAGCTCTGAAACCTGAGGCTCTGACCGATCATTCTTGCGCTCCTGCCCTCGCTGCAGGTTTCCACACAAGACATGGGTTATCGGTGCAGGCGGCCGCTGCAGGAGAGCGACCGGAGGCGGCACGATGGAGGGTCGCGTGGCTGTGGACATTTGCTGAGTGTGGGCATTCAGTACAACTACAGCAAGGCATGTGAGATACCTCTATAGTAATATCCCACAAAAACGGAAGGCCTCGTATCCCGAAGGTTTGCTCAAGCTTTCCATTGAAAACAACATGTTGAGACCTTCCACATACTGGCAAAATGTGGGTACCTCTCAAGTGAAATGGTGCCATATCGCGCGGTGCTTTAGATGGAGAGGTGAGATGGGCTCTGGGGAGTATCTTGGATAGCCTGTGGTGCACCAAGATTTTCTTTGGTTCCAGAAAGTGCCCTTCTGCGGTCTGGCGCAGCCACAACCAACCATGTGGAGCTAGGAGCTGGACTTTGAGCAATCTCAAATGTCAACCAAAGCCGTGTATGTACAAGTACATATACGTGTTTATACATCCAGCAGCGTGGCAGGCAGTGAAGGTTTCCCTTGCTATGATCTTCCTCGCAGCCCCTCGGCAGGTCCCGCTGCCATGTTCTGCTCTGGGTGGATGCTGGGCATCGGTCTGTCCTCCTTAGCCTAGCAGGAGTGTCCAAGGTGAGCAGGACCGTCCACGCTGAGACCTCCCTGAGCTTTAGGCCATGCACTGATGCCCTGCGCATCTTCTCTGACTGCTGGGCAGCTCTCTGAAATAACTGCCTGTGCACACAGGCCTCTTCCTTGCCGCTCTGCTAGCACCGGTTGTCTTCACCTGCACTAACGGTTCCTTTGCGCTGCCGCCCTGTTAGCAGAGGTGGGTTTAGGGGAACGGCGTGTGTGGAGGCGCAGGGCATTGCCCTTGCTGCCGTTGTTTCCCTCTGAGGCTCCTCAGCTCCCAGCGCTGGCTGAAGTTGAGCGAAGGCTTTCGGAGGCGCGAGGCTGCACGTGCCAGTGGCTCCGCGGGGCCGCAGGGGCCGGCTGCCGCGTGCTCGCGCGAGCCACCAGCGCTGCCGCCAGGGCCAGCCGGGGCACGGGCACGCCGCGAGCAGACCCGCTGTCAGGAGCTCTACAGCTACTGCTCGCATTACTCCTCAGGACAGAGAATCCTCTCCCTGTACCAACCTAGGCAGCTGCTTGGTAGCTCTTTATTGGACATTCTAGGAGCAGAATATTGCCCCTAATGAAATCCACGAAAACGGTCACGATTCCTTCGGTAAGCCCTTGATTTAGCCGCAGGGAGAGCGCAGGAGCTGGGGCACACACCAGGGCCGCTTCGGTCATCACTGGGGTAGGGGTTTGTTCTCATGTTTTGCTTGGTTGTAGGTAGAGAGTGCTTTGTAAACACAGAAATGCAAGACATGAAGTTGCCATCAATGCAGTTTTGTTGTCCTGAGTCCTGCTCATTTGCTGCTCTCCCAGCAGCAAGAAGAGGGACAGTGCTGTTTCTGGGCCTGTAAAAGGGCAGTTTGGGGCTAAGTGATGCTGGAATGCTTGTCATCCCTTGGGAATAGTTGTCTGATTCCATCTACGGGCTGCTTCTCTGAAATATTCTTTTGGGAAATATCCTTTGGAATGCATTTGCAAATATTGTTTAGAATCCTTGCATCTTTGCAGTGGAAGATTCAGAGGTTTTCCCACTTGGTATCGCCGGTGCTATTCCCTAGACGCTGCTAAGCTGCCATCACTTTCCACAGAGCAGCTTATCCCTTTCCAAGGAGATCAACCAGGCACCAGCTTCTTTTTAACTTGTTTCCTCTCCCTGTAAAGGAATCAGCACTTCCTTTATTACGCTGTCCTGGTATTGTTTGTGTGTATGTGTGTGTGTATATTTTTTTAATAAGCTCTCTAGATAAAGATTAATACAGTGCAAGTTGTCACTTGGCTGAGAGAAAGGGAGTTTTGTGGCTATTTGTAATGTGCCTGGTGGCATTTCAGAGCCTTGGGGAAAACGCGGACATTGCAGATCCTCAGCGATGGCCGATGGCACCGGCCTCAGCGACGCCCTTCCCAGGTCAGCAGGGGAGGATGTTCAGGGAAGGGGATTTTTTCCAGGCTGCTGCTTAACTGATATTAGCATTTGAAGGCACACAAGGCATGACCTTTAATCCTGCGTGTGGACCAACTGAGCAGCTTTCTTGAACGGCTCTTTGTGAGGCCGCCAGTGGAAGCGTCAGGCCGGGCAGGGACCTCGTGCGTGAGCGGCGCCCGCGGCTGCTCACGTGCAGCTCTCTTGTCTCCTCTCCCGCCCTGCCCAGTGTTCTGCCCCTGGTCTTTCTAATAAGCAGCTGCCAAAATCCCAAAGCAAGCACATTTCGGTGTGAGCAGATCGCTGTTGGCGCTAGCCGCAGTGCGGGCCGGGACTTCGCCCTGGCTTTCATCTTTCCTTAAAGTGTGCGTGCTCCTGGTCACACATGGACTTTTTGCTGTTCATCTCCACAGTGGCTCAAACAGTGGTGGCAAGGTGGTCTTGTGGGGGATAAATGATAGTTCAGTGGGGTTTATTAACTTGCAGGAATCCTTGGGGTTGAGGATGTAAAATGAAAACTGAAGGTGACACTCAGCAGAGTTCCAGGGGTTTGGATCATTCGGTCTCTGCAGCTGCTGGCCGCTCTCCTTGCTCGCAGCCCGCGCCAGGTGACCTGTGGAGGGGCAGGGCCGCGTCCTGCCGTGCCCTGCACTGGCGCCAGGGACTGAGGGACGAGGGAGCGAGGCTGCGGAGCCACGCTCGGCAGGGCCGCTGCGGCCGCGCGGCAACGGCCTCGCAGGCAGCGGCCTCGCGGGCGGGCGCGGAGCTGCTGCCGCCGGCGGGAAGCGGCTCTGCCCGCGGTCCCGCGGCTGCGGTGCCCGGCGTCACGCGCTGCTCTCCTGCCAGGGCTAGCAGCTGCACGAGCTGCAGCGCCCAGGGCCTCTGCGCCTGGCTCTGGCGGCCGCTCCACTTAGTGCTTCAGCAGGAGCAGGTCTGCGCCTCAAAAGACCTCTGTAGGTCTGCGAGCTCCGTTGGCTCCCTGCTGGGGGATGAGGCATGCCCTCCTCCTCCTCCTCCCTCAGGTACTTATGGGGCCCTAGGGACAGGGTCTGCAAAGGTTCCTGTGTAGGGCAGGAACGTGCTGCAGCGCTGTGACCGCTCGCGGAGCAATAGGCAAGGCCTGCGAGCGGCAGAGCAGTTGGCGCGGGTCCCTGCGCGCCCCTGTGCCTGCGCCTCCGCGTTGATCCGTTTCCTGCAAGCCGGGTGGATGGGTGAGGATTCAGTGGCCTCTAGCGGCAACGCTCTGCAGCGGGCCTGCCACTCCTTTCACACCAGAGCCAAGTGGGTAGGAAAGGAAGTCAGCACTGAGTAACCCTTCGAGTAGGTTTGGAACACATTTTACCTTAGGCCCTGCTAACAGTCCTGCCTAGATCACAGGCACCAGGAATATGCAGGGAATGGCCTGAAAGCAACTGGCTCAGATCAGCACGAGGGAAGTTGGGCAAAGCCAGAGCGCACGGTGAAAATGAACTAAAGGTTACCAAAGAAACTAGAACTTCCTGCAAATACCTAGGTAGAAGGTGTTTTCTTGAAAGTATTTTCTAGTTTTCTGTGGCTGATGGTACCAGTGGCCCCATGGCATCCATCCTTCTCTGTTCATGCTGCATTTCTCCTATTTCAGTCGCTAGAAGGACAAGTTTGTTAAAAATGGGAATATGATGAAAAGCAAGGAGTTAGAGGCCTCCTGCAAAGGCATTTACAGCCACCTTGGGCATGGCCATTTGTAAAAATCGTGCTATGAGTTAGTAGGTACTCAGGGTGCAACGTGGGTGCCTCCCTTTGCAGTTCCCTTTGCGTGGGGCGGCCGCGGCCCAAACGCCGGGAGCTGTTGGTGGCTGTGGGGCTGCGGACTCACCGTGGGCTGGCGCTTTGTTGTTCGCAGACGTGAAGGGGCCGCCTACGCACCGCCTGTCCTGCGGCCAGTCGCCCTACGCGGAGACGACGACATGGGAGAGGAAGTACTGCGTGCTGACCGACAGCCAGCTGCTGCTGCTCAACAGGGAGAAGGAGGTGAGACCCGGCCCTGTCCCCCTGCCGCCCCGCGCTCTAAAATGGGGGGGGGGGGGAACACTTGTTCCATGGGGTTTCTCCCCCACTTTATTTTTCTTTTGTGCTTATCGGATGCCCGTGCAGGGGAGCAGGCCAACTGTGCACCTGCGTGGCAGGGCTCCTGCTCCGTTTCCATCTCGCTCGCACAGCAGTTGCGTAGATGAGGTGAGGGCAAGCTCGGCCTCTCGGCACAAGCCGCTGGATTTTCTAGCCCTCGCTTCAGTCTGTGCCGCTGCGTCTCCCTATGCGTGTGGCGCGCAGTGCCTGCCCTTGTGCCAGCTATGGACACGGTGCCACCGGGGCTGCAGAACGGCACGAGGAGCCGATGCATGCGGGCAACTCCCTTCTGCTGCCATGCTGCTTTTCTTGTGTGAACACTGTGGATACTGGATGTCTGCAGACTCGCACAAGCACGTGAGCTCTGGAGGCTGGTAATGGCCCTGGGCTTGCCTGTTTAATTCTTTTGTTATAGATGTACCCAGTTTAAAAATAAAAATATTAGGAGGTACTGTAAAATGGGAAAGTTCTCAAACTACTGAAATAGATTCTTTTATATAAAAATATCCATGAACTTGAATCCAACACTGTGGGTTTCCTGCATTTGGAGGAAACCTTTTTTTTTTTTCTCCCCTTTATTCTTTAGAAGCTTCCATATACAGCTGTGCATAGGTGGAAAATGAGACCTGTAGCTGGTGTAGCACCAAGTGTTGTCCATCCTGAGCTACAGTCGCATGTGTTTACAGGAGCTGAATTATTTCCTTACCTAGGGAGGGGCAGGAAAAGGTCTGGAGAAGGACATTACTCACTAGAGGAGAGCGACATCGCTCCCCTCTTACTGCAACACTTGAAACATTGCTGGGTGGGAGAGGTGATCAAATACAGGTTAAATGGAAGACCTGTCTCCTAGTGTTTACTTTGTAGTTCTTTTTTTTATTCTTGGAGAAATGTCATGTAAGGAATTAAAGTATTTCCTGGAGAAAATTAAGCACATTTGAGAGTTATTTCTCAAACTGTATTTAGCCCAGCTATGCTGGTGTAAAGGATGTACATCATTGAAGAAGTGAATTGGAAAAAACACCGGCTCATATCACAAATAATTATCTGCAGATGGTAACCGTGCACTTACAGGTTGCTAACTGCACTTACCACATACAGCTAGAGCATTTTGCAGTGGGTAGGATGAGGCCCTTGCGTAGCTCTGAAGGAATAAATAGGGAAAGATGCAGCACTGGTGCATTAAATCTTTTTATGTGATATTTAAATGCACTCTGGTTTTGCCTTTGTCTGTCAGAGGCTGGAGAAATTCAGCACCAGGGTGGGTAAGAAGAGCAGGTACTAACAGCCGTTGAGTAGAAGAGCAAATCAGTGGAGCCGGCGAGCACTGGGTACAGAGAGAAACAACTCGGGAAAGGGCTGTGTGCGATGGGCCGAGTGCCGCACGCGAACTGTGCGGCTCCAGCGCTGCTGTCCCGTTCATTGCCAGAGCTCAGAGCTGCATTTGCCGTGCTGGTTTTAGAGCAATTTGGAACTACTGTGAGCAAGAGGAGAAAGGGAGTTCTACCATCAGTAGATCTTACAGCAAAATAAAAGCTTGTTTTAACTTAGCTCCTGGCTCTGGCAGGGTGCGTATGAACCCTCGCAGAAGCACGGAACAGATGGACGGGGCAGACTGCTGGTCAGAGCTGCTACATGGGACTTGAACGCTGCTCACATGGAAGCATCCATCCCTGAGAGGCTTTATGCAGAATGGAAGGGTGGGTGACTTGGTGAGCTTTGGTTGGCAACTTGCTGAGGGCTGAAGGAGGCTCCAGGAAAGGTGGTCTTGGAAGCTGGAGTGAGGAGAAGCCCAGGGCAGTGACAGGGAGAGATGCTTGGAAGGACAGATGTTGGAGGAGAATGAGCAGAGGACTGCGGGTGAAAGCAGAGGCATACGGAGCCATGGAACAAAGAGAGTGAGTGGCCCAGGACACAAGAGAATACAGAAATTACCAACAGAGTGAGGTAGGGAGGTGTTTAGGGGAGACTCATGGGCGAGATGATCTGGGAAGAAGTTTCTTGTTAACCTGAAGCGTCACCTTTGAAATAAGCACCAGGAAGCTGAAACTGGAGAAGCTGCAGCTGCGCAGGTGGGAATCGCTGAGACACTGAGTGGGTTGGAGCGTCTTTGGGACTGTTGGAGATGATCTTAGCATCTTGATGAGGGACCAGATGAGAAACCTTACTAAGAGCTTGGATATGAGGGGAGAAGGAAGAGATGTTAACAGGGGAGTGCCCTTTCTGCCAAACAGAGTGCTTGCATAATGGCAAGGCGGGTGCAGTTGGAAAACTGCAAGTCTGAGGCACCTCATTTTGTTTTTTGCTGCATCTCCTTTGCTGCTACACAGAATAAATACCCAAGAAGTTCAGCTGGTGTGAAGTTGAAAGGGAGCAGAAACGTTTGATGTTATATAATGCTTACACAAAGTATAATAAAGCATGCATGTCAAAGCCAAAAGGCAGGAAAACATGTACAAAATGCAAACAGATAATGAAAGATGTCTTGTGGTTGCAGCTTGAATACTACATTTGGTTTCTTTCAGTTAAAATATGGCATGGTGAATTGTGCAGATTTTGAGACTGAGGGAACTGCACAGAAATAGGAGGAAAACTCTTTTCTTCTATGCTCCCCCCAGCACAGATCTAGTGAAAATGCAGAGATACTTGGCGCTGCGTAAGCACGACAGCAGCTAGGAAAGAGGGGGAATTTCAAGGTACACCTTGATCCCAAAATACCTGTAATTACTTAGACAAAAATAGTATGTCAATTTCACCTTGTGCTGCGTACATTAATGTTAATCATTCGACCCCGTGTCAGCCTTGTAAAAGGAAAATGCCTGAGACTGGGGAATGAAGACTGTTAATGAAGAGCAGAGTCAGAGGCCCGCAAAACTGGAAGAATGAGCAGGGACGCGAGAGACGGCCGGGCAAGCCGGGAGCCGAGAGTGACAGCGCATGTGCAAATACCAGGCGATATCACGCAGTGCTGGTAGCTTGCAGCCTCTGTCAAGACGAGGAGAACAGGTCTAGGGTGATTCACTTACAAAACAGTTTTTCCTGCGAGGAAGACGCGGTCTGTGTCGATTTTCCCACCGTTGGGAAGGAGCAGCTGTTTTCAGCGCTTGCGCAAGTTGATCCACAGGAGAAGAGCTACGAAGACACATTTCTGAATGAGAGCGCCATAAAAGGTGTCTGCAAAAGCGATGCCCACGGGAAGAGCTAGTGCTCCTCCTAAGTGCTTTTACATAACGCAGTCCCTTGCACAGCGTTTTCGGGACAGATGTGACAAGTGACTGCATCTGTTGCTGGCCTGCTCTCCGTGAGTCACTGTCCTAACTGCAGCAGAACAGCCTCTTAATGGCTGTTTTCCTCGAGAATCTTCTTGTTTCGGTAGGACATGAGTGAGATGAAGATGTTTTTAGTACATTAGAGTCCTTTCTCCACCTCCTACCTGAAGCCTCCTCTTTCTTTGGGAGCCAAGGGTTTTTTTCCTTGAAAGCAAAGGAGAATAAATGACTGTGTTCAGAGTGACACAAGCTGCTCCTCACTGGTCCTGGGGACAAAGGCCAGGAGCAGGGCATTTCTGGGGGACATTCCTGCATTTCTTGCAGCTGCAGTGACTGACACCAGTAGTGCATTGACAGCAGCACTTCCCAGAAACAAAGAGCAAGAACAAACGTGGGTTCATGGGAATTTTACCATTACCATTCCTTCCCTGGTTTGTGTGATTGCAGACTTTTGGATTATTCGCTCAGGAAGGTGCAAGTTCTCTCTGTGCCACCCAGGATGCCCCTGGCGCAGCCCGGCGCAGCCCCTGCGTGTCCTCCAGCAGCACCCGTGCGGCGGCAGGCGCAGAGCTGCGGCCGCGCGCTCGGCCTGCTGCTGGACGGCGTGTTCTGGGAGCGGGCTAGGCTGGCGCTAGGCACTGCCCTCCTGCCCCTCAACAGTCTGGCTGCTGCTCTGCTCTGCTCTGCTCTGGCTGCTGCGCTTTGAGGAGGGCTTTGGAGGAGGAGTGTTTCCAGTATCAGCGCAGTGCTGCAGGCCGGGCTTTAGGGGGTTCCCTTTAGCTGCTTGTGCCAGCTGCATGGTGTGGGTGAGGTTGTGCCGTGGTCCTGCGCGAGGAGGAGCTAGAGCCTGCTGCAGTGCACGGAACGGGGGCGGGCGCAGAAGCGGGGTCTCCTCTGCAGCACGCGGGCATCCCGGCCCGGGGATGTGCGCGTGCCGCGGGCAGAGTGAGCCAGGGCCGCGGCCCCAGCTCGTGCGCGGCGTTCCTGGGAATGGTGCGGTTGCCCTCGGAAGATGAACCCTTCCCATGCACAAGCGGATCTGCCGCCGCCTGTTCCCTTTCCCCAGGGACACAGAGGGCTCCTGCTCTGAGGGAGCCGCTGCTGCCCCGGCGGGCTGCAGCCTTCTGCGTGTGTCCGGGGAGTGAAAGAAATGAAAATAAAACGGCACATCCTAGACCCAAAGTGGGAGTTCATAAGGATCGTGGGGAGCCCTTCTTCAAAGGAAAGGGGCTAGACTGGATAGATTTAATGGTAGAAAAAGAACCAGCCCAACTGAAGGCTCCAGGCGAAGTGGGGTGTGTGGTCCTGGGTGCTGAGTGCATCACGAGCAGAGGCAGCCGCTGGTCAGCCTCCTGCCGCAAGGCCCTGGTGAGGGCTCGGCAGAGCGGCCCGCGGGAAGGCCCACGCACCACGAAGCAAGGCAGCCTCGCACAACAACCGCGGGCTCGGGAACCTTGCTGCGAAAGGAGGAGGCAAATAGGCGGGCGCGGGCAGAAGGAGCATTAAAAATGACCTTAAGAGAATGGTAAGTGCTCCAAAGTCAGGAAATGCCAGAGCTAGTTCATGAGAGCCATTATAGCACAGCCTGTTTCTAAAATAGTACACTATCTGCTGTGTTTTTTACAGCCTCTGGTACAAATGAATAATATCTTTTTGTTTGCTATTAATACCATGTTTTCAGCGATGCTTGAAGATACGGAAGGATAAGCAGCACAGGAAATGGGACAGGAGCTTTCAGTCCCTTAGCTGCAGGCTGCATTTTATGTAGCTACATGAGGAAAAAAAAGTGAAGTTACATGTGGTCAAAGTGTTGAAGGCACCGGACTTGCTGGAACTGCCCCACGACGCTGCGTGCACTGAGGGCTGCCCGCTCTGAGTCCACTGGGCAGTGCTCTCCCTCTTCCAGCAGGACTTGTCCTGAGCAGAGCTTGGTTTTCAAAGGCAGAGCGGGGAGCAAAGGCAGATTTCCCCAAGGGAAGCATGGGCCTGATTGATACACCCGGTGCTGTTAAGGAAAAGGGAAGGAGCCGGCCACCTCTCAGGAGTTTGCTGGTGAGGCCGGGCAAGCCACACTGGGCAGCGAGTGGGTGGCAGGTGGGTCGGGCGAGCTGAAGGAGGCCGTGAGCGGCGCGGCGCCTCACGCCTCCCCGTCCTTTTTCTGCAGGTGCCCGCGGACGGGGTGCCCGACGTGCCGGCGGAGGCTGCCAAGGGGCGCTGCCTGCGCCGCACCGTCAGCGTCCCCTCCGAGGGCCAGTTCCCCGAGTACCCGCCCGAGGGGGCCGCCAGGCTGGGTAAGTGCGGAGCCAGGGTGACGCGGCCGTCCCCACACCGGGGCTCCTTCGCTGCCTTCCGTTACGGGGCCTGGATTTGCAGCCGCAGCCGTTTCCGCGCTTCCTGGCGCTGGCCTCACCGTGTGTGACCCTGCGCGGCCTTGGTGCACAGCAGCTGTGTGGCTGCGGCGTCGCCCAGGGGTTTCTGAGGCTCTTGGGGGGCAGAAAGGGGCAGCGCGGGTCTGGGGCCATGGGGCACTGCTCACTAGACCTGCCCCTCTGCAGGTGCGTGAAGCGGTGCCGCTACGCGGCTGCCCCTTGCTTGGGCTCTCCCTGCGAGCGCCTCTGCCTCCTCCAGCAGCAACAAACACTCCGTAACCACTCTTGGCTTTCTGGAAATCGCCCGATGCCCCTCCAAGGTGCAAATCCTAAAAGAAACACCAAGGGCCCTGCCACTGCTGGCTTAACAGTGATATCCAAGGAAAGCAAGAGGCAGAGAAGGCATTAAAATTGCCAGGAGCTGATGCAGGAGCTTGCTGAGTCCCGGTATGGCCGAGTTCCCTGGGGTTTATCCAGTTTATTCTGAGTGAATTGCATGTAAGTCATTATGAGATAAAAGTAGTGCACAAGTGATCCTAGAAGACCCTCGTCTTGTAGAGTGTTAATTAACAGACTGCGACCATGGTGCTCATTACTTACTCACCAGCAGCACTGCCTCTGTGCTCCCTGGCTGGGGGAGGCAGGGTGGTTTTGAGGGAGGGAGGGATGTTTTGCCTGCTTCTTTTTTCTTTTCTGCATTAGAGGGCAACTCTAAGCTGTTTTAGGAGGGAAAACAGCAAAATGCTTGGGGATGAATGATGTAAATCTAACCCCTGTTGGGTTTGCTTGCCACCTGTCAAATGCAGCCTTAGCCCTCATCTTGTTGTGCCACTTGAACAAATAACTCGCTCCTGTTTGGGAATATACTGGAATCAAGAACACGCTTTGCGCTGTGTTACGGGCAAGCAGCTCCTGCAGACGCGTCGCTAGCGAGGTGAACGAGGCCTCGTGTAACAGCCCGTCTGTGCTGGCTGCGGGCGTTGTTTGCAACTTTGCAAGCTAGAAAAAGTTTCACCATCTTGGGAATTTAAATGTCTTTTTCTGTTGTTTTTGGTTTTTTCTGTATCGCATATATCTTTAATATGTGCTTCCCTGAGCATGAATAGCATGTTCAGTTTGCAGCTGTAAGCTCGTAACCTTCCCCATTTTTCCGGGATTGCGGCGCTGGCCAAGGGGCTGCCCGGGTCTGTGCATTGCTCTGCGCTCTGCAAGGGCGTCGAGCGCGTGCGGCACCTTGCAGTGAGCTGCCCAATGAATGCCTGGCAGGAGCCTGGTAAAGTGCATGGGAGCCCACATCCATGTGGTCTTCTCCATCTGAGGTCTCCAGCTGGGGTGGATATAGCTGTCAACAAGACCTGAGCTGAAGGCAGGGGACAGGCAGTGGGAGGGGAGGAAGAAAGGCACGAGGTGGAGAAAAATGAAGCAGTGCCCATGCTGCAAGGAAGACCGGGAGGGGTTGGAGCACAGTTACGTATCGTCTTTGATCTCAGCACCTGAGGTCCTTGTTTCCACACCCTGATCCTGATTTGGGGATTCCTCTGATGGGAAGAGGCGAGGTGATGAAGTGAGGGGTGGGAATAGCTGCGTGTCAAGATGTAGAGCTGGAAGACAAGCCAGCACAGGAAACCACTGAGCATCTTTGCAAAGAGCAAGAAGCAGATGGAGGCAGCCAGAACATATCACCAGCAGCACAGATAGCAGCTGGCCGAAAATAGCTTTGGAATGGACACCAAAGCTGAAAAGCTCGGCGGAGGCAGATAAAATATCCAGGAGAGAAATTGCTATGCCAAGCTGATAAGAGTATCTAGCTTGTCCTGGGGAAGCATGTGCATAACATGGTAAAAGCAGGCGTTGCATCTTGTGATGGTATCTGAAATTACTGCTTACAGATGAGCTTTTTGGAGCTGGCTCTATTACAAAGGTTAACGCATAGCGATGGCATGTGGTTTTTTCCCTCTGTGTACGGTTGCCCTCCCTCCTTCTTCAAAAAGAAAAGGGTGGAGGAAGGAATCGGATGATGCATTTTTTTATTTGAACCTATAGCACTGCAGTTTGCTCTCACAATGTTCTTGGTGCTGGTTTTACCAAGTCCTTACGTTTTGGTATGTGCGTGGGCAGCAGGGGCCGTTCTGCAGATCTCTGTGGCATCCTCGCCGCTCGGGGGGCTGCGGGAGGGCTCCCCGAGCTGCGCCCAGAAGCCCGGGAGGAGAGGTGCTGTGCGGGGAGGAGAGGCGCCGCGGGGCCGCCGAGGTGGGCAGTGCTGCCGCCCGCCCCGACGCGGCCCAGCTGCTCGCCGCGCAGCTGCTGAACCACCGTGGTCTGCAGAGCCAGGGACCAACATAGACACCAGTTTCCAGTACCGTAAGCTGGAATTTGTGGCGGTTCAGCAGCTGCCGGAGGAGCAGCTGAGCAGAAGCCCCTGAACGAGAGCCTCGGGGCAGCAAAGAGGTGAAGCACAAGATAAGAGGTGACTTGTTTAAACAACAGCAAAAACCGACAAGCTTTTAGAAAGCACAGCTCCAGAGGATGCTCGCCATCCACTAGCTGGGGAGCTTGACCTCTGCTTGCAGGCAGGAGAGTTGTTTCCCATGTTAATATTCTTAATTCCCACCTAGAAGGTATGTTGTGCACAGAGTTGGGTGACTGAGGTGTCTGGCTCCATGTTAAATATATCCAAGGAATTTCCTTGGTACGTGACCTCTGTCACTGTAGTTCCACCTATCTGCAAGCAAATAATCTTGGGCTGTCTCACTTACTTGCTAGGGATCCATATTGGCAGTACCTTTTTTTCCAGAGGTGCTTCTGTTCCTGAAAGCTGAAAGCAGAGCTGTACTTTTTCCCTAGTGTGTTACCCTGGTGTTGCTTTCCTCTTTCAAGCAGGACTTTCCAGGGGCTAATTCTCTTAGGGTGTGTGATACGAGCCCCAAGGGCCAGCAGCCACGTGGAAAAGACAAGCATAAGATGAAGACATTCAAGCACTCCCTGCCTTGTACTGGCCTTTGTTTCCAATTCAGATCTTGCTGTTCTGTAACAGGCTTTCTTTTTTTTTTTTTCTCTGTGAGATTGCATCCTTTATAAAGGATTATTATTTAAAATAGAGTATTGGAATTAACCATTCATACAGCAGAAGTCTGATTCAAATTTCAACCATTCATACTATTTGACAGACTAATAACACAGTTACTGCTTCGTTTCCCAAAATAATCCTGTTTTCTTTTACTCTGGTTCCTTGCCACCACCTGCTCATAATAAATGAGAGTAGCTATGGAAAATATGTGGTAAAAGTTTTGATTCTGGCACCTGGGTGCATCTTTGGTGGTGATAAGAGGAGATTTTTTTGCATGCCTGCATCAAATTGTGTAAGATGGGATTGAAAGTGAGGAAAAGAATTTCTTCTTTTTAATCATGGTATCAATTATAAGGAAAGAATATTATTATGGAGAGATTTCTTTAGATTCTCTGATTCTTAGAAAGACCTAGCGTGTCTGCAAACGGATTCCCTTTTTATGTTTGGAGGTGAAGTCATCTGAGAAGCAAACGCAGACTTTGACTTGTTGAAGCAGCCCTGTTCTGTCTGTGTCTCCTTTCTGACTTTGCGGAGTGCGAAAGCCCGTGAGAGAGGATTGCAAGTCGGACACAGATGAAGCAGGAAGGAACTCTGTGCAGGTTTACGTTCTGCCTTCACCGCAGGCTCCTCACCCTGGGGAGCCTTGTATCCGAGCCGCTGGCTCTAGATAATGGGAAATCATAATACATGCCCTCTGCCCATGTTAAATGCTAGTGTGCAGGTTATTGCCTTCACTGATCTAGTAGTACTAAACAAATCACCGTGGAAGGTTGATGAGGAGCTCTGGCAACGGGCCGTGCTCTGGCTGGCCTTTCTCGCTGCAGCAAAGCTTTCCGTGTTCTGCCCGCCACCTGGGGCATGGACTGGCCTCCAGCACAGCGACCCGTGTATTTGTGAGCTATGTTTTAACCCAGATCACTGCCCAGCCCCACGGACCGCTGGGCCACACAACTGGGGCATGCTCTGCAGTACAAATGTGCAAAGGTGACACCTGGGGAGACAGGAACTAGAGTTTATATATTTATATATATATATGTGTGTATATATATATATACATATATATACACATATACATATATATACATATATATATATGTATTTTATATTTATAAATATATGTGTATTTTGCCTAGTATCTACTGTGGGGTTTTTTTGTCTGGAGATAAAATAACCGGTAACCCTCTTCCCATTGCTCTGCAGTGTTTTCATCCATGTAACCCAGTGTTACCGTGTGAATGTGGAAACGTGGTTTGTCCAGGCCCTGCTTCATGAGAAGGCCAGAGCCGACCCAACCCAGGGCGGGCCAGGTCCTGCTTCTGGGGGAAACGGGGCTCAGTAACCCCTAGGGGTTTCTTCTGGCCACTGTCTCTGTAGCTCTCGCTGTGCTTTCTATCTCTCCCTGACTCTGGAGGTTGAAATCGGCTTCTAAGCTTCACCCCTTACATTTAACTTCTTGATTCCTTGCTTTAGTTGCACAGGTGAAAGAATTTCTTTATAGTCCTCACCCCTGCCCCCTGCAGGGTTTTTTGTTTTGTTTTGTTTTGTTTTTTTAAAGTGAAAATTCCATTGAATTCAGAAAACTCTCCACTCCAGCAAAGAGGGCAAGAAGTGCCTTAAAACCGGTTTTGGTGCCAGATCCCAGATACTGCATTGCCATCGCATGACAAGTTAGCTGTACAGAAATCCTGCCCCAATACTGTTTTAAAAAGGTGGTGTCCAGAGGCTTGGAAATGGAGCGAGCATCAGAGGATTGCTTAAATATCAGCTGGTTTCGCTGCTACTGGAACGAGCCTTTAGAGCAATTTCTGCAAGCTGCAGCTGAGCCTCTCTAGCAGATGATTGCACCCAGAAAATGCACAGTTCCCTCTTCCTCCAGGTAAGAACTTGGCGGGAGGAGAGCCGTCATTAACAAAAAAGATTTCTAGGGCTGTCCCAATAGGTGCTGTTTTTCAGCCATGCTGGTGTTTGCAGCTGGAGCCATCAAAGCTGAGATTTGCTTTGTGTGTATTCCAGGTGGAGGGAATACTTTGTGATGGAGCAATAGATAGGTTTGCTGTGTGCACAGCATGTAATTACAGTCCTTGGGCAGCTCGCTTCAGGATTGTCTAGAAAGGGGCTGGGATATTTTCACGGGAAGAAGAGATGCTGCTTGGAACCTGGTCAGTGAAGGAGCCCACAGCGCACCAGCGTCTGTGTATCCAGCAAAGATTACTTAAGAAACAGGGAAGCTTCTGAAGAGATGGATTTGTGGTAGCTCCAAACTTTAAAGGGGTCTTGGCCTTCTCCTTCTGCTGCCCCGCTTTCCCTACAAGCAGATACTCTTTGCAGGGATGAGCAGGCACAGCATGTACAGCTACCCTTAGGGAGCCGCGATCCCTCTTCCTGGAAGTGTTTTGCCATGAGCAGCGTTGTCTCTGCCGTGTTGCTGTGTGCAAAGCGCCCGTCTCCCGTGAGCCCCCGCGCACGACTGGCGGGCAGCGGCGGCCCTGGGCTGAGCTGCCCCGTTGTCCCATGACGTGTGCGCCCAGCCGTGCCTGCATCTTGGGCGGGCATTAGGGGACCTGCTATGCTACTGCCTCTTGGCCTTTTCGATTAAAGTAACCTCTTACAAGACCAGCCTGAGTGTATTGAGGGGTGGGATTTCTTTTTCCTTTCCACTAAATGCTGTTGGTCTTTTTGTGCCCGTTTAAATCTCGAGTATTGGATTCCCATTTCCTCGTACCTTTTCGCTACGATCAATAGCAGAGCTTATATATTATGTGGAGATAGCTGGAGTTTTAAACTTGTGGCTGTCTTTAGAAGACATCATTTGGATGTGGCATTTCTATCATGAAATGCAAATAGGTGCAAACACTAGGTGCACTTCAAAAACCTCTGCTCCCTAAAAAAAAAAAAAAAAAAAAAAAAAAAAAAAGGATGAACTGCCCTGGAAAACACCTACTGTGTGAAAAATGTCCTGCACTCTTTAGCAGCCACAAACGAGGTTAAGAAACTTCAAGGAAAAGCCCCGAAGTAATCTGATATTTGGACCATGTAGAGTGCAATTTGCCTGCCTGGGGAGGGCAAAGAATTTCGGCAACCCTACTTGAAATGAAGACTGACTCCAGGGAGGCTAGATATTTCAGACAGGATGCCTAGATCTCAGTGACACCCCCCTGGGCAATGGGAGCTATTTGTGTACAGAAACCTGCCAAGCTGCTCTCTTCTGCTTCTTGCATAACTCAAGCAAAGCCCAAGGATTTTGGGTTTGTTCTAAATGCCACTGCAACTTTATTCTCTTGGACCTGGATCATCTTTACTGAAAGCCAAGTTTCATCATGAAGCAAATGTTATCAGTTTAAATCTTAAGCCTTTTTAGAGTGGGGATTAAAAGGGGCATGAACACGTAATCTTAACTCTCCGGTATGGACACCTAATCCATTAGGCTTTTTTCTTGGAAATGTGTCACATCCCTCCCTCTTTTGAGCGCACGCAAGAAATCGCTTTAGAAGATTCTGCAGTTTTGTTACGTGAGCATGAAGAGCAGCTTATAAACAGAGCGTGTTCTGCCCTGAGCTCTCGCTAAGAAGAGGGAGCTCTTTGACCCTTTGGGGCAGCTTCATATACCCTATTCTGATCAGAGCCTGCTTTATTGTGAAGGAAGCGGGGGTTTTTCTTAGCTGTCTCTAAACAGTGACAACAAAAACAACAGGGAAAAAGTGTGTGGTGTTACAAGGTCTTCCATCTCTGCTGTGCTCACATGTTTCTGCAGTCCCTTTATGGTCCAGATTTCAAGGCAGAACACGTGCACACACACAGCGCTTGGTGGGTAAGCATGTACGAAAAGAGGGCCAAACATGGAGCCCTTGTGGAGGGACCCCTCAAGCTCCGCTTCAGGGAGCTGGAAAGTAGACCTGGTTTTAATAAGTGCAGTGTTGCATAGAAAACCATCAATTTCTGTATTTTAATGAAGCCAGGAAGATGAGACTGTTGCTTCTCTGTTTTTCCCTTGAGTATTTGATGCCTCTGGGAGGCTGGGAGCCTCTTTTTCTTCTCCCCTGGCCTCAGTATGCTCTTTCTCCCTGGAATGGGGCTCCAGTCTTCCTCGTGATGAGTGAGTGTGGAGAAGCAGCACTGGTCAGGGTGGAACAGCTCAGAGAAGGCAGCAGAGCTCGCTGGGAACACCGCAAGAGGGCAAGGAATCCATCGTGAGTTCTCTCTCTGATTTTTCCGTGTGAGACCTCGGGAGATGTGTTTTCCATCAGACAGCGATCGCACTTACGTAGCACTTCACATCTTCAAAACGCTCTGTGAACGCCAGCTAATTAATCTCCGCGAAGCCTCTGGGAAGTAAGCAGGGGGAATTAAAAAAGAAAATAAAAGCGGCAGTTTTCCATGCTTCCTGTGATAGCTTGTGTTATTTACACTTCACTGAGGCACTGACAAACCTCCTGTCGGGTAACTGCTCTTTATGGCTGCATTAAAGAAAAAACTTGTGATTATGAGGTGGCTTGGATGTTAAATTAGACTTATTCAGGCGAATATTGGGTATTTTCCTAACCTACTACCCTTCTCGTAACTGATGGCTCTTCCATGGCACGAGAGGAGGGAAGAATTATAGTTGTGATTATATGTGTAAAACGGACAAAAATGTTTCAGCAGCACAGAAGAGATAATTTACTTAGAAGAAAAATAATCAAGCCACAGAGGAAAAGCAGGCTATTGAACTCCGCTGGAGTTCATCATCAACTCTCCTAACAGGCACCTCGGTGTCGCGGGCAAATCCCCGATTCCCAACAGAAGCTGGGAGATGGAAAGGACTCTGTGCCCCAGCAGCGATTATTGTCCATTAAGATGCAACTTGGTGTCCACTAAAGTGCTTCTGGCTACAGGCTAATAACTCTTGATGTGTATTTGAGGGTACTTTATCTGGTGCATTACCCAGGGAAGATCTGGAGCGTTTCTTCTACCTTTTTTGACTCAGGTGGACCTGCAAACACTTGCTTGACTAGCAGCTCCTCTTCTCCACCCCGTGAAGAGGTGGTTTAGATGAGGATCATCTAAAGTGAGAGCCCTGAAAATCCATGTGGCTTTCTCCTCGTGGTCTCCTCTCGCTGCCAGGTGCCCTGTGTTGCACTAAGGTGTAGGGCTGTGGTGGGCAGCCTGGCTCGCCCGGTGGGGACATGCCGCGCAGCCCGCGGTGCTTTGCTTTGCTTTGCTTTGCTTTGCTTTGCTTTGCTTTGCTTTGCTTTGCTGGCAGCACCATCGTCCTTGGCTTTGGGTGACATTGGGGCATGTTTCCCGTGGGCACAATCGCAGGGACTGAGGGACTCCAGGGTGGGAAGCCCTGATGGAGCTTCCTCAGGCTGCTCTCTGTGGACTCTCTTTTGGCTCCTGCGCTGGTTTTGCTTTGACACTGAGGGCGCCAGCAAACAGGAAGGATTTCAGGAAGTCTGGAGTATTTGTGCTGTTTTGGAGGTGATTCTGCAGAGGGAGATTTTAGGGACTCTGAATGTGGAAGATAGATTTTATTCCTGCTGGTGGGGAAGTGTACCGAGGAACCCCTACTAAGGGGCCAAGGCTGACATTCCTGAGGTAGGCATATAAGGAAAATACTGTTGTTGGCAATCGGGAATTTTATGGAAAGAGGAAGATCTACACTGAGATACTATTATTGTTGTACTATGCTTCTTTCTGCCATCCCTTTGAAGGAAAGGTGATCAATATATGGTCCTGTGAAGTATAAATTCAGTCCATTTTGTTAATGAAGAAGCTCTTCCCAGCACACAGTACAGTAAATGTTTCCGATATAAGTGCTTGAATTTTCAGTACTATAATTCTGCTAGGAAACTTAATGATATTTCTTAACTTCTGTGATTTGTGAATTACTTGCAGAAGTCTGGTTATTGATATTGGAGTTCTGCTAAATGCAGAAAGCAACTGGTTTTTAAGATGAAAATCAGGCTCTCTGAAATATTGAGGATATGTTAGGAAAACGTTTATTAAAATGATTACCAGTGACTTCCCTCTGCTCATTATTTCATGTTTTTAAAGTCTTTTGCTAGCATAATGTTACAATAAATGCTCTCTATTTAAGCAGATCAAATAGATCATAGATAGGATTAATAGACCTTAACGGAAGCTAACGTCTCCTTTAATTTTTAAAAGAAACGGATTTGCATGGAAAACATCGATTAAAAAAATACAGATGAGTGTTATTTATTTGCCGCGTGGTGCCTTTGCTGAGCTGTTGCCAATAGCCGTCTCGCAGCAGCTGGTGGAGGGAGAAGCTCTCCCAGTTCCCGGTAGCTTGCTGGCTCCCAGCGCAGCTTACGGAGGCACCTCCGAGCAAGGAAGGTTTCCTGTAGATTCCGGGTGCCCCCTCCCGTTTCCCTGCTTCAGCAGGTCCTTCATCCGGGCAGGCAGGAGGGGCCGCTTGTAGGAACAGGATTGTGGCCATTTACCGGAGGTCACTCTAAGCTCCGAGTGGTTTCCGAGGCTTTTGGGAAGAATTGTTATTCCAAGACTTTGCAAGCTACATTTCAAGGAATTGAATGGATTTCTTAGACTATTTGCTATTTTTTTGTGCTTTTTTTTTTTTTCTTAACCGTTTCCTATTTTGCTCTCTCTTTCTGAGTGCTCAGGAAATGTATTTCCTTGATATTGAGTCAGAAGCTCCTGTGGTATTTCAGGAACAGGGCGTTGGGGGCTTGGGGTTGGGTTTTGGGGTTTTTTTCCAGGTTGGTACAACAGGTCTTAGGGTTGATAAAAGCAGGTGCCAGGCCTAAAGCTACCCGGTCCCTAGGAACTGCTCCTCTGGAAGGAACAGGCAGTTTGTGGCCTGGTTTCTGAGCTGGAACCAAGGTTTAACTTATCTGTTTAAACCTGCTGCAGCCTCCGCTGCGACGCTCAGCACTCCCCGCGCGCAGGGACCGGCTGCGCTTTGTTCCGCGTTGTTCTTCCCTTTCGCTCGTGCCCTGCTGCTTGGCACCGGCGCCCATGGGGATCCCTGCGCGTGGACTGGTGCCCGGCCTGCAGGGAGAGGCGGCCGTCGCAGTTCCTTCCCCACAGAAGGGGACACGGGCGGGCAGCGAGAGGAGAGGCCCGAACTTGCAGCGGCTCCTGTCGCAGACTAGAGCAAAAGAGATGTGCGGGGTCGAACGCGGGCCCGTGAGCAGGGAGCAGGCGGCTTGCAGCCCTGCCAATGGAGCTGCCCCTGCAGCCCTGCCCGTGGAGCTGCAGCCCTGCCCGTGGAGCTGCCCCTGCAGCCCTGCCCGTGGAGCTGCCCCTGCCTGCGGAGCTGCAGCCTTGCCCGTGGAGCTGCCCCTGCCCCTGCAGCCCTGCCTGTGGAGCTGCAGCCCTGCCCGCGTTGCTGCTCCCAGCCGTGGCGCCAGCCCCGCCGCCTTCGCCCCCCTGCGCGGCCCCGCGCCTCCGCTCTCCCCTCCCTCGCGGGGCCGGCCCAGGCGCTGCCTCCTGCTCCGCGGCTGCGAGGCGGACGCTGCGGAGCCAGGCGGCGCTGCCGGGATCATGGTAGAGGCGGCGGCGGTGGCGGCGCGGGATGCAGGGCACAGGTAAGGGGCCGCAGAGCTGCCTTGCTCCCGGCCGCCCCGGAAGGCGCGCGTTCCTTCATGCACACGGGAGCATTTGGGGCACCAGCTTTGCTTTTCTTTCCCCATTTTTTTCCTTGTTGCATACGCGTTACTGCTGTTGGTTTCTGCAGCTCTGGATGCCAGTGGTTTGGGGGAGTTTTTTTGGTAAGTGGCAGAGCGCCGCGCTGATGCTTCCCAGCTCGCTTGTCTCCAGCACGCAGAGGAGAAACGAGCAAGGACTCTTGCTTTGTTGTTTTTTTTCTTTTGGTTTGGCTCTTAAAGTTGACAAACGAGTTAAGCTCCTCAGAGGGCTCCGTGTGCTTCTCCTCCTCCCTCTCCCCAGACGCCCTTGTATGCGCAGCGCAGCGCTGCACAGCGCGGCGCCGCGTCCCCGGCGCGGGGATTTGCCCGGCCGCGAGCACCGGCCGTCCCGCCGGGGCCGTCCCGCCGCCAGCAGGCCCTGCGAGCAGGAGGACTGCGCTTCGCCCCGCGGTGCTGCTGCCTCTCCAACGCCTTCGCCTTAGCATGGCACCAAGCTGCGAACGGTGGAAACCCAGAGTCTCTTCATACACTTGGACATTTTTTAGCAGCTGCAGCCACAGTAAATGGGGTCTGTGGACTCAGCAAGGGAAACTCTGGCATTTGCTTTTGTGGCAACAGCCTTTAGTGGGTGCTTGTAGCCAAGTTCCTTCCCCTCCTCACCTGTTGACCGCGGAGTCCCCTGCTTTGCTAGCTTGGAGACCCCCTTCCTGGCAAGGTTGTTTGGCAGCTGCTGTCAATCTAACTGCATACTGGAATATGAGAACTTTCTGCCTGAGCTTTTGGGGACAAACACGTTCCTTTCACAGACTTCCAGCAAGCTGATCAGACAAGTTTGAAGTGGCACAACCCTGGTCCTGTCCAAGTTTCATTTAGGAGATGCTGGAGTGGTCACTGAGAGGTGCCACTGAGCTTTTCCCATCTCTTCTGGGGGCTTTTCCATTCAAGTGGGGTGGTAAGGGAGAAGGCCGTGGGTGGAGCCGTGCTGGGGAGCCCTGGCAGGCAGGCGGGAGCGGCGGCGCTCACCCCGCAGCCCTTCGTGCTGCGCCCGCTTGGCCAGATGCTCTGGGAGGGGGAGGCCGCCCCGTTCTGGCGAGTGCTCGAGATGACTTGTGTCCAGGGGAGCTGTGATGGCTCTGCAGGGCTCACAGGAGTAAGGCAGCCTCGGTGGCCGGCTGTACGCGGCTGAAGGCGGATTCTCTTACCCTGACGCTTGCCCCGCTCGTTGCTCTTTTCTGGGATCTGAGCAAGTTTCTCACCAGCTGCTATTTTAATAGACACTGAAGTCAGAGAGCTACAGGAAGCAGCAAAGTACAACTTGTGGATGGCATGTGTAAGAGGCTTGTTGGCATCACTCAACGGATGTGTTTTATAGCGTGTAGAGGTAGGTGCCTGTCAAAAGGGAATACTCTCTCTTACCTCGTTTGCTTGGCCAATGAGTATCAGACAGCACCAGTGTTCTCGCGGAGAGCTGCTCACGGTAGGATTTGAAACTGGGCCAGTGGTGGAAAGGAGACCTAGTGATCCCCTTCCCCTTAACGTGCGATAGACGTGGGTCACGCCTTGAGGAAGGCAGGGGAGGAACGGCACGGGAAGGCAGCAGGCAGATGTGCACCGAGCTGCGGCGGTGGCAGCTCCAAGCGCCGTGTGGTCGGCGTGCAGATTTCCCGGGAAGCGGTGCCGACGCAGTGCCGAATGCAGGGCGTCCCACTGCGGGAGCTCTGCCCCCCTCCCGCCCTGCTCACTGCTATTGGGAAGGTCTTGGGGCTTTGGCCGCTCTCTTTTGAACCGCTCTCTCCATTGCTCGTATGGAGAGGGACCCACTTTCCTGTAAACACAGGTGGAACGAGGATTGGAGAGGGAGGCCAAGGGGCTGGGTGAAAGACCTGTGTAAATATACAGATTTTTGAGTCTGTGCCAGCCCTGCAGCAGGGCGGGAAGAGTTCAGGTGCCACCTGGCGATGTTGGCCAAGCTCTTGCGGCTCCTGACGTGTAGCAGGAGCGCGGTGACCTCTGGGCGGGTAAAGCTGCATGCTGGTGCAGCACCGTGTGCCCCACTCCGCGTGCCCTGCCCCACGGGAAGCGGCAGCTCGTGCGGCAAACCGAGCCGGCTGCGTGGGCAGCGCTGCCCGGGGCAGCCGGGCGAGTGCGGGCGGTGTCCCGGGGCGGCGCCGAGGCCGTCCCGCCTGCTCCCCCGTGGACACGGCAGAGCACTCCGAAAGCACCCGCGCGGGGGGCGCCTGCGGCCGCCTGCGACCTGCGAGCCGCTCGAGTTGGGCCTGGGCCCTTCCTTCCCAGGCCCTGCCGGCCTGCTTTCTGATAAATCACTCGTGTGCTCAACCCTTCCTCTCATTTGCCTTTCTAATAAGGCTCCTTTATAATGATTGAGAATGGTTAAGATCCCAAGGCACTTGGAGATCTTGTGTAAAATATGCTGGGGTTGTGCCTGAGCTGGTCAAGCAAAATTTCTTGTTCATAAAAGCACCATAAGCTGTTTTGTTGTTGTTGTTTTGTTTTAATTGTACTTATAGTGTTAAGAGTATATATAAAATTGTTACTAAAGCTAGTCCAAAAATCCCTTTTTAACAATAAAAAAAGTCTCTCAAATCAAGCTTTCACTTTCACGGTGTGACTGAGCAAGAGCTTCCCGGTTAATCTTTGTGGCTGGCAAATCTAGAAACGTTTTGGGGGGCGGTCTTTTTACTTATTACTTATTTTATTATGACAGCTCAGTGTTTTCAGGATGTTTTGAGTCTGTTCTTTCTTTTAAATGCCCCGGGTTTCTTTGGAGGGGAAGAATGCGGGTGTTCTTCATAAACACATTCCTGGGAAAAAAGTCATGGCGTGAATGCTGGCATTGGAAATTAAGTAGTCTTTCCCTAGTAGCTGTTAAATGTATAACCGGATGTATCATACTTTAATACAAGATGTCTGTTTACATGAGGCATATGGCTCACAGTTTGCGAAGGCTCTGCGGGCGGGTGGCTGTAAATAATGTCTTAGCCCTAATTTGGAGCTAAATTAATGTAGTGTTTTTAGAGTAGTCATCAGTAGGTGTTTAGCAACCCTATATACTGCTGGCAGCACGGTATTGGTTCAGCCGAATCCCTCAGCCATCCTCAGGGTCCCTGAGATTGGCTTCAGCGCAAGGACGGAACTAAGTTAGTTACTAACTAAGTTAGTGCAGAGAGGGAAAAACAAAGAACTGCAAAGTTACGGAAACTTAACTGACATCTCACCAGTAGCAATATTCCCGCATGGACAAGGGGAGCAGGAGGGGCCGACCTGCAGGACTGCAGCTTTCCTATTGCTAGTTTTCCATTTCTTGGAACTGGCTTGTTTAGAGTTAACATGCCCAAGAAGCAAAATCACAATAATTTTCTTGTTCTTGAATTACAGTAGCATTTTTTTAGGTTAATTTAGGGTTGCAGTCATCTTTCTTGCTGCACATGGGCAGTGTGATGGTTCTGTGGTGTCTCACATGTCTCATTTACTCCGGGTTGATGCTCAGCTAGTGTTTGACTCCAGGCTTCCTGCTCCCCTGCAGCATCTCAGCATTAATAAGCATGTCCACCAGAAAAATAGGATAGGGGTGAATAGTCTTGGACATGGCAAAGCCGAGTCTTGTGGGTGGGTAGAGTAAGATCAAGGTTTCATCTGCAGCCCTTTTACAGCCTTGCACCGGTATTGCCAGGGAAAAGCCGTCCTGGGATCCAGGGCAGGACATCTGAAAAAATGGATCTAAAAATTGCAGCCTCGTTTCTGCTATACCAGCATGCTCAGTGGCAACAAAAGGTAGCAAAATATTATGAAAAAGTCCAAGTCTTGTTTTAAAAGCAGTTTAAAAGAAAGCTCCTTAGCGAAGTTGCTTCCTGTCTTTGACAGCTTTTTTTCTTAAGCTGTAAAGCTTGTCTATGATAGTAAGATATTGCTGCGCTCAAAATAGCTTCTGTGCAGCAAAGCAGCACAGTGAAATGTGGGTCTCTGAGGCCACAGCCTGCTCCTGGGGAGGAGGCTTTGGAGCGCGGAGCAGAGCCATGCGGCGGGTAGGACCGTCCCTCGGCATTGCGGGCTCATCCCGGGGCCTGTGCTAAGCAGGAAAGCCCAGAAAGGTGCACTCAGCGCGGATTCAGCAGGAAGAAGGTGTAAATCATCCATGACCAACGGATTTAGGACACCCTTTACGACGTGTTGAGTGACCTGGTGGATGAGGGGTCTTTTGTGTCTAGAACTGGTGCTTTTGGTCGTCTGGCAAAGTCGCTTTTGAAGCTTGCTCGTTCTGTGCCATGGCTTGGAATAGCATTGGAAATTAATTATTAACGCCTGGCATTTTTCTTCATGCAAAATGACTCAATTAATTTCTCCTGTGTCCTAATGGAGCAGGGTGGAGGTGGGGAGCGCTGCCTGCTCCGTGCCGCGCGGCGCCGGCAGCTGGGCAAGCAGAGGCTCTGTGTTGCTCAGGCCGTGCCGTGTGATGCAGCCTCAGGAAGGCTGCTTCGCACATCTCCTGCCGCCTTGGTGGCAGAAAACAGGGCCCTCGCTGCTGCCCGGCCGCTGGGCCGGAGGGAGGGCTTCGTTTTTCACGTTGGGTCTTCCTGCACTTTGACTGACGGTGCTGTGGCGAGAATGGCTCGGGTGCCGGGCGTCCGGCGCGCGCGGCTGCAAGGAAGCCCCGCGCAGCGCAGTGTCCGGGAGCGGGCGGCGTGTCCCGGGAGCGGGCGCCGTCCCTTCTCCCGTTCCTGGAAGTGCCTCCCGCGGGGAGCACTGGCGCCCTGTGAGCCCGCACAGCATGCTCCGGCGCGCGCGTGCATCGGGAACGGCCGTCTCCCGACATTCCTGGGGCGAATCGGAGCCCCTGTGCGGCCGTGGGGCTTCGCCTGGCAGGGATGGCAGTTCCTAATTCCATGCGGTGCCAAAGCTGCTTCAGCTCTGGGCCTCAGCAGCATCGCTGGAGGAGGGCGGCGTTTCTGACGACCGCAAAGGGAGCAGAAGCTCCTTCCCTGACGGCAGTTTAAAGAGGTGCCACTTGGGGATGTATACACATTTTAAATTACTACCGTACATAAGAGGTTCTAAAACGTAAGGGTTGGGCTTAATTTTCAGCCTTATGGGTGCTTCTGCCTTAGAAAACAGTTTAAAGCAGCTTTTTATTGTTTTAACCTGCTGTTCTTTATTAGCAACCTGTGATAATTTTGGAAACCACTGCTCTGTCAAGGCAGAGATTAGCTTCCTATAAATATATATGTTTTTTATTTTTATTTTACTAATTTCCCCTGCCTTTCTATCTCTTTAAGTTTCGATGAAGGACACGATCCAGCTGACATTTTGCATAGTTTCTGGTCAGCAGGGCAATTTGGGTGTCTATTTGCATGCATTCAGCAGACCTTTTCTCCACAGTAGCATGTTTTGAATATTCCCCTCTCGCTTATTTGCAGCTCATCTCAAGCAGTGCTTGTCCTGGAAAGTGCAGGTGGGTTTGGGGAAGATGTCTGAGAAGCTCTGAGGCCCAGGAGCCCCGTGGAGGTGGGGAAGGACGCGTTGGAGCAGCTGTTCGCCACCGTCCCTGGGGCTGCGGCAGGCGTTGAGGGAGAGCAGCTTCCCTGCTGCAGTCCTCCTGCACCTTTTGTCTGTTCTTCTTCTTTGGCCCAGGGAGAGGTTTCAAAAGTCACTGCCATGGAGGAGTTTTGTTCATTCTTTTTTTGAGTGATTGTGAGCAGACATTTGTGAAGGAAGGAAAAGAGATGCGATTTCCGATGCCAAGGCTTGATAAGGGGAACGGTGCCTGGTGGTCAGGGGCTGCAGCCCGATAAATTCCTGCTCGAAGGCAGGGAGCCAGCGGATAACAGGAGCTGCTGATCACGGGACGGCTTCCCCACGGACCACGCTGACTGCTTTTGTCTTTTGGGGGTCTGTAAAAGTTGCTTTTCTTGATGTTGCTAAGTGCCAGTGGTGCCCCTGCACTGGAAAGAAGCTCTGCATTTTCGGAGCTTTCTTCCAGGGGCAGAGATCTTATGACTTCTTTTCTCCCACAATCTGCTCCGCTCGCTCCGTCCTGCCACACGTCTCGGTGGCTCTGGCGTTGGTTGCCGCGCTCCCGCTGCTGAACCACACCAAACGAGGTAAATAGCAGGGCACGATCTGGGCAGGCTCTTTTTTCTCCCCGTGGGTTTTCCTGGCAATGTTAATGCCACGTTAAGCAGGAGAATGAGAGGTCTGCCTATGAAAATCCTTACGCCAGTTCTTTCCTCATTCAGTTTTTCACTCCCGTCTTGGAGCGCGTGCCAGGAAGCCAGGCTCTCCTTGGGTGCATGCCCCCTGTTAGCAGGGGCGCTGCAGTACCATGAAAGGGATGAAGGATTCGGGGTCGTGATGCAAGGTGGGAAGCTGGGAGGGGACAGATGCTGTGGCCTTGGTTTGTCTAGAGCGTGCAATAGTCCTGGGAATGCGACCACTTCCATTGGCGGGACACCCAGGAGGCCTGGGACACCATTCCCAGAAAGCTCCAAGGGAGCAGGTGGGATTTTTGTGCCGTGTGGGCCAGCCAGGTGGATGCAAATAGCTCCCTAATCCGATCTCTAAAGAATTCCCTCTAATTCCTTTCTTATTGCGAGTAGATTTACGTCATTGGTTTGCATGGTCTTAACTCCAAGATGATGCTATATTTTAATCCCTCTGTTTGGGGAGGGGGGACTTTCAGTGTCAATAAGAGAATTGCAGGGCTGCAGTTCCAGCCCTGAGTGTCTGTCCCGTATTCCCTGTTAATGGTGGGTGCCAGTAGCACCCACCCTGCTCGGCAGAGCTCATACCCAGGAACGTGTCCTGATAATCCAGCCTGGTCATTCCTGGGGGCAACAGGGGTTGCTGCCCTGTGGGGACCGCGTGCCTAGGGCTGCTCCACATGGTGCCTGGGGCTCTCCCGCGCGGTGCCCGTAGCTGCTCCACACGGTGCCCAGGGCTCTCCTGCACGGTGCCCAGGGCTGCTCTGCTCCATGCCCGGGGCTCTGCTGCGCTGTGTGGCCCACCCGCTGCTGGCAGCCCCATCTGGGGGGCTGGGTTTGCCAAAGGGCTGGCAGAGGCGGGCCGGGCGGGTGCTTAAAGGAGCAGTGAACAGCAGCGCGGCCCCTTCAAAGCATCCCTGGGGGCCCAGGTGTCCCCTCCTGCCCAGCCCCGCGGCCCCTCTGCACCGGGTGGCAGCTCTGGCAGCGCTGCTGCCTGCGGGTGCTGCCAGTCCCGGGCTGCAGGTGCTGAGCGGGGCCCTGTGCTGCAGG
>VZSG01000894.1:8087-34344 GCA_013398315.1 Nothoprocta pentlandii
TTTGTTTGTGTGTTTTCTTTCTTATGTGGATTTTATGTTTATTCTGATAACCTGAAGAACTGTTTTGGTCATATTTGCATTTAGTCATCTCAAATTTAGGCTTCATTCCTAAACTAATTGGGTTATTTACATAGTCTTGTCTATATCTGGGGAGAAGTAGGTATTTCCATGATGTGACTCAGCCCGCTCCATAATCAGCTTTAAAGACAAATGGATTGAACTGCATTTAAGGTACCTTTGTACCAAACATAGACAGAAAAAAAGCAGAATCCAGGGAACCTTTTCTTTTTTCTCATCAAGTATGGTGGTAACAGAAATCAAACTCTATCTTGTCTTCCATAACATAATCAGAAGTTCTACAAATTACATATTTTAGAAAAAGATGGCAAAGATTCTTGGATATGTTTACTCTGCTATCTTAAGGGATAATAGGTAGCTTGAACACTGATAATAATGAAGTTGCAGTAATATTGAATCTAAAACTTGATTTCTGCCCTCTGTAAGTGCTTGGAAATCTGCCTTACATTAAACTTCATTTTATTAATACCTTTCAGTACTTAACATAGCCATTTTATCAGTTATTAATGAATTAGCACAGTAACAGAAAGCAGCCTTATAATTGCTATATAGAAACATCACATTTCATAGAATAAATCTGATAACTGTCAAACTTATCCTATTACATATGCGAAGTACTGGGTATGTATATGGTTGAACATGCACAAAGAATAGTATGAGAATTTGAAACAGAATCTAAAAAGTGTAACTTAACATGCATCTTTATCAATGGAAAGAATAATTTTATTACTTCACCCTTAACTTAGAAATAGCAGTGAAATGTAAACAAGTTCATTAATATATGGCCTTAGGTTCCTAGCATTGATCAGTGGGCTAGTTAGAAAGGTTTCCCATAAGACCCCTCTCCAGTTTCAAATGACATTGGTTATCTTCCTCAAGGTCAGAATCTTGTCTCTGACAAATATAAAGCATTAATAAAAGATTGTTCTTTGTTGCTTATTGAAGAGTGCGTGTTATCTATTTGATTTATACAGATTAGTCTTACCAATAGGTGTTAGAAACAAGAGTATATGCCATAAAATATTTAAAAATAATAGGGCATGCATATTTTAAGAAAAGATTGCATTTTCTCATAAAAGGGATGCTTTTTATCATTATCTCTCTGTAGAAATCAGGAGAAGTTATATACTTCTATAGGATAAGTGGGTAAAGAGGGAAATGTTTACAGCATGTATATTGTTATCTGATATTTGAATTGAAATTCTTCATGCACCGAAATAAATTTGGAATTGATTGACTTCAACCAGTAATGAAATATTAGAGCTCTCTTAGTTACTTTCAGTAGGCTTATAAATGGAGACCAGAAAAGCTTTTTAGAGATATTAGAGTTACTTGTTAAATTCTGTCACTAATGGAATCTATTTACTTCATTTTTAAACTATGAAAAAGCCTCTATCCAAATACTTTTAATCATAATAAAACTGTTAGCATAATGCTTATCATACATTATTATTATCATTGTCATCTTTATTGTTATGGAAGCATTAAGAAGCTGGTCTAACCATGGCATTAAAGTGCTATGAGTTGTGCATACATCTAATCCCGTCCCTAAAGATTAGGGCATTTGTCTGGGAATGGTACTCTTCTGAATTCACAGGCCATTTAATAATGGTTGAATAAAAGGAGACATAATGCAAAGAAGCAGATATCAAAACTAAACCTTTATCTGTTAACATTGCTGCAGCATTATGCTCCTCTTGGTTCCCCGTCTCTGTGACTTGTAAATGCCTTACCACAGTACCATTCCTCCAGTAAAAGCAAGAAATGTCTTACTGTATTTCACATCTAGGAGCGATATAAAGTATGAAGCATGTGACTGAGTATGTAATCCAACATTCCAGATTCAGAAAGGAGCCTCAATTGTAGTTCTGAGAAAAGTGTTTTAATATTTTCAAGAAACAGGACTCTGATGCAGTGGCTATTACAGTTCACGATTTTGAAATCTAATGGTCCCTTGTTTCAGAAATTGCTGTGTGTGAGTTTGGACAACTAGTGAAACCATGTGAAAGACACTTCCAGAAATTCACACATTTCAATTTCTACAATCAACAAAAGAACAACTACTCTTTGATGTGTGTAGCATCTTCAATATCTTCAAATAAGGGTGATGGCTTAGGACTACTAACAAGTAGCAGACAAGCAGTTTTCAAAATTCACGTAGGAAAAGCTCATACTAACATTTTCAAGCAATTCTGAGCACAAGAAGACTTCAGAAGACATGGAGACAACACTTGGTACTACATAAGAACTTTTCAAGTAGCACTTTATTTTCTAACTCAAATTTTACTGCAGTTAAGGTATCTGAATCTAGATAAATTTTAAATAAGCTCACTTTCTGTGAAAACACTGGAGTTTTTTCAACTTATTTTTTGTATTCTGTAATAAGTGTAATGTATTTATAGTATGAAGTATAAATAGTAGCAGGCAATCAGAGTTTAGTGAGGGACCTCACATCAGTAACTACTCAAAAATATCAGTATATCATTACTACAATGGAAATCTAATATTCAGCAGAAATATTGGTGCTGTTCCAAAGATTTTGTAAAAGAGAAAGAGTAATGAGTTTGGGTGAAGTACATCTAAAGTTCATTTCATTAGGAAATTAGAATGTTTTGGCATAAACCATCAAAGAAGTATAGTGTGTTATGAGGTTTAGTTGGGAGATATATTTATAGTGATTACATCTTATGTTTGTTTTTAAGATCAATGTTTGAAGATTAATAACTTGACTATCTGCAGTAGAACTATTCAAAATTTTTGCCATGTTAAAGACTTAGTAGTATTTTTCCTCCCCCTTCTTTTTGTTTTGATGTTGCATTTCCAATATGTTTTATTAGCTTGTCTATTATTAACATTTTTACTATTACATGCTATCTCTGTTCTTATAGGACTTCCATTTGCAGAGTTGAACAATGTAAATTGCCTACAAATGTAAAATTTAAATTGCTTTCTCAATTTTCATGAGAGATAAAGCTACTGCAATAAATGAAAGAAAGACAGGACACTTACTTGTAACATTTGTCTTATATCTTATTAAATTATGGATTATGGAAACCTAATCCCTATGAAGTTAGTACACTAAAGAGTAAAGAGAAGTAGTTGCCTTTGAATGCCTCCAGAAAGAGAAACAATCTGCTTTACTGTAATGTTTAAGCTAGGTGCTTAAATTTGGCAAACTAGATCACTAGGAGAAAGTAGAAAGTGGAATATTTAGGGTTTTCTTTTTCCTTTCAATTTTATATACTGTTCTGAGTATTTATGTGAGAAGTGTTTATATTGAACTAGGCTTTCATGTATATGAATACAGGAGAGTCTTAGCATAAATTTTGGTGGATTATAGGTGTGACTACTATTTTGTCTTATTTAAACTCTCCCAGCTAGGTAGACCTACTCATATATTTGAATTTCAACTAGACACAGTGAAATTCTCTCAAACCTGGAATAAAATGTAGAAAGACAAAGAAAATCAAGCTACTTAAAAGGATTAAAATTAATTAGGAAGGAAGAATATATTTTAAACAAGACATATCATGCTTTGGATCATATTCTGACCCAAAACATTTGAAATGTGTCACAAAAAATAATAGAAGTTCATTTTTCATGATTCATATATAATATTCTTCACTTTCTTTTTATTGAGAGAGTTATATTGAGTAAGTGAAACTATATCATCAGCATTAAGTCCCAATATCTCATAGGTTGTGGTAAGTAGTGCTCCCTAACTTAATTCTGAAGGATAAAGCCAATTTACTAAGGCTGAAAAAAAGACTGTCAAAGCCATAGATTGGTGATTTAAACAGTTGAATTGCTTTTATTCCACATCTGTAAATGATCTAAAATCCATTCTTCCATTTTGTTCTGTAGCATTGGTTCTGTAATTTCAAAGAGCTTTCACTTTGAAAAATGATAAATTTATATAATTTTCTTCGTAGGAATAGTAATTCTTTCGATAACCAAATACAATTGTAAAATTTCTGAATTATTTCTGTCTTGTGGCAGAGCTTGCTAAAAAGCTAGTGCCCAGATTTGCCAAGAATCTTTGTCAAGAATTAAGGTTTTGCAATGTTGTATTCTATGGTACCAGTCTTTTAAACACATTTTGACTGACGAAACTTTGACTTTGCTTTCTCCTTCTTCTACTACATAAGTTAGTTATGTATACTTATAGCAACATAATCTAACGAATAAAGAGACTTAAATTTGTCTGAGTTGGATGAACAACCCTTAAAGCTAGAAAACAGGAGTTATTGAAGAGAAGATTGAAATATTTGAACATAAGAGTATTGCTCTTGACAAAAAAAAAAAAAAAAAAAAAAAAAAAAAAAAAAAAAAAAAANAAAAAAAAAAAAAAAAAAAAAAAAAAAAAAAAAAAAAAAAAAAAAAAAAAAAAAAAAAAAAAAAAAAAAAAAAAAAAAAAAAAAAAAACTGCAAAGCATTCTTCAGTCAGGACTTACAGCTTGAATCATACCACTCAGTGCAGATACTTATGCTCTTTTTCTGCAAACAGAACTCTGATGAGACCTTAAAGCTTCATGAGAAATTTAGCTGCTCAAAGACAATCTTCTATATAGGTAATTCTTTTCCAGTTACTTTTGACAGGGGAAAATCTTGTTGACAGGCCCAAAGAAGATCTAAATGACATCGTCACCTCTGATTTAGAGCTTTATCTAACAGAAAAAAAATAGGTGTTTAGACAGGATTCAAAAGAAGATATGATCCCTATTCCTGAGCAGAAAGACAAGTGCAATGTTTTCGAGGCAATGGAGTATGCATTTGATTCTTGTTCATCATGTCCTACCTCCACTTAGGTACTCCATATCTGTTTAGCTTCTTTTCTTTAAACTTATGGTGATGAGAACATTCTTCTAAACTGTGTGGGATTTTAGCATTAGATAAGATTTTTGGCAGCTTTAATATATAAACCCACCAGAAAGAATTTGGATTTATTACAAAGAATTCCATCAGCTGTAAGATGACTCTGCCACTCAAATCCCTCTTAACCAGCTTTATAGGTCTTTCAATAAGTAGAATATATTGTTATTTCCAACAGAAACTTTCCAGTATTTCTTCTGGTTATCCCTAAAGAGTGTTCTTTTTCTATGTTTATAACTTATAAGAAGATATAACAGCATAACCATACTCTTTATAGAATATTAAGGCAAAAGACCCTAGGTGGCAAGGTGATTTATAAAAGACATTTATGTTTTCTAAGTTTCTGTGAATCTGTGAAATATTTTGTTATGAAAACAAGAAATCGTATTTGTAATTCAAATTCAAAATTGTGCTAATTGTATCTTTTTAATATTTAAGTAACTTATATTTAGCTAAGAGATATGCAGCAGCTGCTGTAGTTTCCTTGGAAACTAATGGATCTGAAAAAGAAAGTGCAAAACATTATTTTATACATGAAAGCTTCTGGTTTCTGTGTATTGGCTAACACTGTGGGCACCTGAAAATGATCTTGATGAGTTTTATCCTCAAGAAAACCTTCTCAAACTTCTATTCTATCACAAAGATTCTTTAATTCTATTGGAATTTTATTTTATTCTATTTGCTGTCTAAAATTCCAAATTTATGCAAATACCTTAACCCTGACTATTCAGAAAAGTGTATGTTAAAAATNAAAAAAAAAAAAAAAAAAAAAAAAAAAAAAAAAAAAAAAAAAAACAAGAACCAACAAAAAAGCTTAGAAGATAAGAAGATACCATTTCAGTTAGTGCGGTATAAAGGTTCAGAGAAAGATGCAAAAATGTTGACAATCTTAGGTATCTATTCAGATAGTATAGACAGCATGTGAAAATTCTTTAGTGCTGCTTTTTAAGTTACAATTATCTTTTATATTTTGACTGAATACTTAATAAGAAATAAATAAGATTCTTTTTTTCACTGTGAGTCTTGGAACAACAAAAAACCTTTCTGAGACTTTCAAGTCACACAAGAGCTGGGTATTCAGAAAACATGTAGTATGACTACCTGGAGAAGTGTGGAGTGGCACAGCTTCCTTTGCCCAGTCTCCAGCCTGACTGGATGAGCACCATGTGCCCTTTGTGCACTCATCAACATAAACTCTTCTGTGTTGCTCTGTAGTCTCCCCATATGCCTTACACTTCAACATGTTTACACACTGATCAGAAGTAGGCTTCTGAGAAAGCTAAGTAGGTAAATGGGGTTAAATTACAAAGTAATCACGTCCAAAACCTAACATGGAGGTGAGCTAAGAGCTGTCAGTGAGCTGGAGAGTTCATCACATCATTATGTCTGAGGAAAGCTTTATGCATTCTCACCAGCACTTACACACAATAGCTTGGCTATTCAGAAAGCACACAAGCAAATGAATTAAAGGGAGGAAACTTACTGGTGTTCTTATATTTCCTGACATCACTGCTGCTACATTTATAAAAGTACAGTTTTAATATAGCTTATATATTCTTGTCCTTTAGGAATGACACACAAACAAATCCTCTTCTTGTTTCTTCAGGATGAGTTCTTAATTTCTTTTGTAACTGCAGAATGGATATATATGTATGTCATTTGTCTTCTCTAGACCCAGAGGAGAAAGACAGAATCTGTTTTTTTTCTTCCCTAAGTGAGTCAGAATTTCATCAGTAAAAGAAAGTCAGCAGATCCTAACATCTTAACAGCTAGTAGCAATTCTTGTCCCTAGGCTAATAAAATCTCTTTTTTCTTTTTTTCTCCTTTCCTTTTTCTTCACATTATCTGTTATGATCTGGAATCTGTAACCTGTATGCAAAGTAGAGTGAATAGTTGGAACAAAAGCTTCAGAGCAGACACATCTCTGGATTCTGCTTTGATTGACTCTCATATATACAGGTATCTATACTTCCACAATATATATAGCCCTCATGCCAAGATCTCCATGTGATTCTCAAATGATCATTTTTTGCAATCCACAGAATAATTGGTCTGAAAAAAATGTGTAGTTTCAAGAGATATCCTGAATGCCTGATAATTATTGTGCCTGTTCTTTTAGTTACATCTTGACCATACAGACTGAGTTTCTCTTTTGTGTTCTTCCTTCATGTCTGCATATGCTCAGAGCACCTAATTGCAATTTAAGGACATCAGAAAAACTATATGCAGGAATGTACTTTTACTGTAGCATTGCATAGCTTGCTTTTTTTAGGTTATATCTGCTTCTTATTTAGGTTGCACCTTTTGTATGTCCATTGCATTATCAATTCCACTCATGGTATGTTTTGTCTGGTGAGGGAATTCAACATTCACAGGCTCAAATTCAAACTCCATTTCATACCTACTTTAGCAAATTTAGCAAATACACATTAAAAATTGCCTGGTCTGCTGAATGTGCCAACTCATTTCTTCATTTTGCTTTTGGCTGTTCAAGATTTTGTCTGGATGATAAATGCCCCAAAACTGGGCAATGATCCTTTTATTTTCTGTGCATTAGTCATCAAAAGTCATCATGTGATTTTTTTTTTCCATGTAAAGAACATCTAGACATAAATTTAAACATGTAGTAGCTGATTTTTGATAGATCACTTAAAATCCTAACAATAACACATACCATTAATGTAATTCATATTTTAAAATAGTTTTAGACATTTCTTTGATAGAATTCTGTGTAGTTGAGAAAATTTGTTTACAGGAGTAGAATTATAAGTAAAGTTTTTCAAATACTTAATTTGTTTCCAGAATACAATAAACAATTTACTCCTTAGAAATATATGTGTGTGAAACCACTGTTAATATACTAATTCTGAGGTAGACACAGCCCTACTCCCTCCGCTAGTACAAAAATATCTGATAAAATGCAATCTAAAATTAACAATAACAGAGGTTTACAAAGGTTTACATTTGATAGGCCCAAATGGCAAAAATCTGTATAAAGAAACACACAATTAGTCTAATCCATCATTTAAAAAATAAAGAAGTTTAAAATTCCTCATTCGTGACTTTTTTTTTTTTTTTTTTTCAGAAAAGACAGACAAAATCACCCTAGAAAAGCAAATAACCTAAGAAAACAGATTTCACTTAGGAGAAGCAAGTTCATGTCAAGAGAGATTTCTCTAACTGTCCTAAAATCCAACTGCCTGACAAACTACAGATAAACCTTTTACCGAGAAAATGTAGAACACTGGAAAGAGACCAGTTTGCTTAAATAAAGCAGGTGGATTAGTAAGTGATTCACTATTGCAAATGTTCCTAAATATTAATCATTAAGCTATCTTTGGATTTGAGAGGTTTAAGTGCTCTGTAAGAGATCAACAGCTAGTTACTGAAACATAATGGTGTAATGAAACATATTCCTCCCTCCCTAGCCCTTGAAAGAGTAAATTATCCTGGAAACATTTGCTTTTAGATGCAAAGTGTTTGAGAACTACAGGATCAACAATGCACAGCTGGCTAACTTCGCACCTGTGAAGTGTTTGTTTCTTTCAGAGCTTTAGAGTTTGACTACTGATAAAATGAAAGCAGATGATTGATCACCACTGATAACACAGGCTGCTGTTCTGAAAGAGTTTTTTGTTTGTTTGTTTGTTTGTTTGTTTTTCTTTTCTGAGTGACGTATTAGCAACCAAAATACTTAAGTTTTTGTCTCAAATACTTTATTATGCTTTGGAGAAGAAGATTTATTTATCAACAAATATTCCACTATACAAACCATGAACACATTATCATGATGGGAAGAGTTGAGAAAACAGGGGAAAGGAGAAAAGAAGAAAAGTTAGGTGGAGACTGGTTGGTATGCAAGTTATAAATGTACTTTTTTGGTAAGGAAGTATCAATAGAAAGATGAGATCTGTGAATGTGGAGAAAGTGATGGCATTGATGCACAGTTAAAGCAGGCAGGGGTCCAGATGCCTCCCACTCTGGTTCGGGGAACTGTAGGCTTCAGAAGAAATAATTTAATTACTTAGCAGGTGTTGACATTGTACCTTTGACTGAGATTTACTTCAGTCAATTTGTTCGGTAGCTGAGGGAGCTGATATTAAACAGGTTTTAAAATATGTGAATGGCAAAGTCTGAAGGAAGCATATATTAATTTTAAATAAATATAAACATGTTAGATTATTTATGTATTCATATATTGATTGAAGTACACAAAGCTATGGAGGAAAAATACTCAAAGTCTCATGAATTTCAACTTCATATACAGTATGTACATAGACATTTAAACTTAAGACATTAAATTAGATTTGAAATTATTGTTTTTATGTACTTGCAAGAAAGATAAAACTTATGTTTGGAAAATAATCTCTATTTTATCATGTGTGGACAATTTAATCTTGTTTATTTCTGAGATTGTTAGAATCTGTTTTATTAGTATGATTATAAAGAAAAGATGATAAATACAATTTTTTTCTTACACAAAACCTTTTCTAGAACATTTTATAGTTGCATGTATTTCATCTATTTACTAAATTGTAATATTAAAATGTGTACCATTGCAAAACTAAGTATCTAATATGAAGCCTATATTTCTCATAAGAGAGGAAGAAATAAGTTCTTGGTATAAAGTAAGGACCTGGGCTTCCTATGATTCTAGAGAGAGAAAGATAAGAAGGAAAGAGAGAGGGACAATGTCAAGACAAGGCAGAGCAGGATATGCAAGGCAAGGAATTCTGCAAATCCTACATCTCAGAAAAGAAGATCCCATAGAAATTCTGAAGAATTAGCTAGTTTATTTTGCATTGTTATGTGAGAAAATAGTGGTTTTGTCCATATCAAAAATGAAATTGAACAGTACCATTGTCCTTAATACTTTTATATCTAAGTATCTTAGTATTTTTGCTACTTTGAAGTGTTTTAAAGAATAGTGGTTAATCAGCTGGTCTGGTTTGGAGTATTTTACAATTCAGATTCTTTTTCTTTCAAGCTTTTTCCATGGCTTTGAAAAATTTTTCAGGGATAGATGGACCAAAACATGAGAGGTCCTTAACTGACACTGTAGACATCTATGACCCAAATGTACAATCTGTTGCTAACCAGTATTGAAGGGTGCCTAAGCTCAGGAACAACAATATCTCTCTAGACATTACTGTGTGTCTAGAGACAGAATTCCATGAACAAAGTTTAGACATCTAAAGCTAATTGCCTCTCTAGTCAATGAAAACGCACAGGTGAGAAGAGCAGAAATTGTAAATGCACTTGTTTGGCTATCTATCTATACACATACATATGTGTATATGAATGCATATATGTATATGTGTGTGTACGCAGATGTGTGAGTGAGAGTAAGATAAAAATTAACCCCCAATACTTTTGCTGCTGATATCTATATAACCATTATCAAGATATATCCTGATGCCTTCCATCCAACTCTTGGCATGCAGATTGGTGAGAAATGAACTGTGATCATTTCAAATGGATCATAAAATGATTCACACTAATCTCTAAAATTAAAAAAAAAAAAAAGACACACTAAATAAAAATTGTCAAAAAGAAGAATTTGAAGAGTTCAAAGAGTTCACATGAATATATTTGTATGACTGAAATATATCAAGTACTGAAAACAGCTAAAAAGAAGAGAAAGTAATAATACTTTTTCAGTAAATAACTATAGCTTTCTTTGACAGATTCATGTTCAGATCACTTATCTGTTGGTATGAATTTCAACTTAATTTTCCTGTCTGCTAGAATAGTTCAATAATCACAATCTTTCTCTATGTAAAGGACTAGTGGAGGGACAAGAAAAGCCTCATATCAATAATTAAATATTTTTCATGATCTTTACTAGATTTAGTCCACAGTCTAATTGTTATGTATGTTTTTGTATTATCAGATCATGGGAACATTATGCTTGTTTTCTGAATTTCTAGCAAGGTAATCAATCTTTCCTCATTGATTTGAAAATTTGCACTGAAAATATGAAAACATCTGAAAGGAACACAAAAGATACCTTTACAGCAATGTTCTCCCTAGATGATACCTAGGGAATGAAAAATGACATTAATTATTATTATTATTATTATTATTATTATTATGTTCTCCTGATTTGCCTTTTTTGGACTCTGGAAGTTTTCCTGCAATCATCCACAAATTTCTAAGGGTATCCCAATTGTTGTCATTCACAAATATAAGATGTTTGTTAACAAAAATCCTCACACACTATCTAAAATCCTACACAAGCCCTTTTAGTCTTATGTTGATTCAGAACAGGTAAGTACACAGTGGAAGTTGGCAGCACAGATAGTGTTTCATTGGATATGTGCTAAAGGAGTATGGGTCTACTCTTTCTTTTCCGTATTCAAAAAGAATACCTCAACAGAAATCTTAGCATGGAGTTATGCACATCAGTATGGATGTAAAATAAATTAATAATCAAGCATATGCACATTTTTGACAACATACACAATCCTCACTTTGCCACAGCTTTCAGGCATGTGAACCACCTTTTTTTTTCCTCATTTATTTTGGTTTATTTTCAAAGGTGGTCAGAAGTCATTACTGCTCATTTTTCATTTATAATTGTCTGCCACAACTATGAGATATGATTCCTTTCAGCTTTATATTACATATTATTTTATGCATCACTCACTAAAGTGGTGATCCAATAATACTCTGCTGAGCTGAAAAGAGAGACTAGCTAATGTGTAAGGATGCAGGAGCATGCATGTGTGGTTAAGACAATGCCGGATAGTGTGTACTGTGGTTTTCAAAAGAGCCAGATATGGAATTAACTCTGCTCATAGCTCAGCTCAGGACAATCTGATGTTTAGTATGAATGTTGTGGAGGACTCAATACCTTCAAAACACCGCAGTGAAATTCCAGAGCTGAAGGATATAATTAACCATTATATGATAAAAAAATATGTACATGTTAATACATCATTATTGTGAATAACATAGCATGGTAGCATAACAATAAAATCACTGAATCACTGGAGGAATCAGGCTGTGAAGATATCAGCACAGCAATGCTCTGAGACAATTGCTTATTACTGCATACAGCCTCCAATGAATGCATAATTTAGTCACTAATGCTAATTACCTTCCATTTTGGACTGCATACATTATTTCAAACACCCAACAAGGAAAATGCTTAATTATGGGATTTTGAAAAAGAAACTTTTTTTTTTTTTTTTTCTGAAATCAGCATAGACTTACAGACTATTACAGGATTTTTTTGGAGGGTCAACAGCACTGTGTTAGAGTTTCAAGCTGTGTAAATGTACTACTTAGGGAGTTATGGTGTTTCATTAAATATATATACAATATACACAAACACACATATATTTATATCTATGTCTCCATACAAGTGGAAAATGGCATTTTATTTTGAAAACAGAATAAAATGGATCATCATAGGTAATATGGACACAAGAAAGAAACTGGACATCCATGAATCTATGGGCCTGGTTGGGATGCTGTATAAGAGGAGGAAAGATTCACAGCCTGTTTATGATCTGTAGAGGCCTTGAGACTGTTGTGAAGCTGAGAACTAAGCCATTATCTGATAGGTTGAAGGTGGCTACACAGCTGCAAAAACAGGGACCTTATCTGATAGTGAGGAGCTGCTGAGGAATTTGGAAGTGGCCATGCCTGAAGGCACACTGCCAAGCCAAACACAACCGACCGCTAAGCTAGTTTGGAGGTCAAACCGGTGGCAAGGGAGAGGAAGATGATGAAGGCAGGACCCTCATAACAAGATCAGAGGATGATAGCTGGGCACACATGTGCACATCAGGGAAAGTTGTGTAATGATAAAGGTGGCGCTTTGCCCCCTCTCTGATCACCTCCTGACACATATTGGCCCTACATGGCAGGACACTCAAGGTATAAAAAATAATGGTGGATCTGAGGCAGAGAGAGACTTCCAAGACCTATGTTGTCTCTGTGAGGATGCCCGCAAGCTTGGAGCCTGTCAGCCACCTCTCATCCATCGGCAGGGAATGATCGGACTTGTTATCCTGCTTGCAAGTATCCTCTTGTAAGTAATTGCTAAGTAGGAGCCTCGTTTCGCAGGTAGTTGCTAAGTAGTCACTTTGCTTTAGTGTGTTGCTAGTGTGAATTGTCTGGAATAAACCAAGGGGTTGATTTTTCTCAGAGTGCCTGTGCTTTCATTGCTGAATCTGAACCCATCCGAAACAGATGCACTTAAGAGTTCCCTCAAGTGCTGAGGGAACTGATGGCGGTTATTGCTCAGCCACTCTCTATCATCTTTAAGAGGTCATGGAGAGCAGAAGAGGTGCCAGAGGTCTGAAAGAAAGCCAATGTCTGTCCAGTCTTCAAAAAGGGCAAGAAGGAGGACCCAGGAAACTACAGGCTGGTCAGCCTTGCCTCCAACCCTGGAAAGGTGATGGAGCAGCTCATCCTAAAGAGCATCTCTAGCCATGTAAAGGACAGGAAGGTGCTCAGGAGTAGTCAGCATGAATTCACCAATGGAAAGTCATGTTTAACAAACTTGATATTCTTCTATGGTGGGATGATTGACTGGATGGATGGACAATGGGAGAACTATGGATGTTGTCTACCTTGACCTCAGCAAGGTTTGAGACACCATCTCCCATAACATCTTCATAAGGAAGCTCAGGAAATATGGGTTAGATGAGTGGACAGTAAGGTGGACTGAGGACTGGATGGATAGTGGAGCTCAGAGGGTGGTGATAAATGGGGCCGAGTCGAGTTGGAGGCCTGTAGCCAGTGGTGTGCTCCATGGATCAGCACTGAGCCCACTGCTGTTCAACTTGTTCATCAGTGACTTGGAGGAGGGGACAGAGTGCACCCTGAGCAACTTTGTGGATGATACCAAGCTGGGTGGAGTGGCCAACACTGCCATTCATAGGGACCTGGACAAGCTGGAGAGCTGGGCAGAGAGGTCCAGCAAGGACAAGTGCAGGGTCCTGTGCCTGGAAGGGAATAACCCTGGCCATCAGTACAGATTAGGGGTTGACCTGCTGGAAAGTAGCTCCACAGAGAGGGACCTGGGAGTCCTGTTTGACACTAAGTTAAGCATGAGTCAGCAGTGTGCCCTCGTGGCCAAGAGGGCCAATGGGATCCTTTCCTGCATTAGAAGGAGTGTTGCCAGCAGGTCAAGGGAGGTGATCCTGCCCCTCTACTCAGCTCTGGTGAGGCTGCACCTGGAATATTGTGTGCAGCTCTGGGCTCCCCAGTAGAAGAGGGATGTGGATCTTCTAGAGAGGGTCCAGGGCTGAGCCACGAAGATGACTAAGGCACTGGAGTATCTCTCATATGAGGAAAGATTAAGCAAGGGGAGAGCTTCTCCCTATCTGAAAGGAGAATGTAGGGAGGAAGGGGCCAAACTCTTCTGGGTGGTGGCCAGTTATATGACAAGGGGTAATGGGTACAAATTGAAACACAGCTTGGGTACAAATGGGTACAAATGAAACAAATAATGGGTACAAATGAAACAAGTTCCATCTACATGTGAGGAAGAACATTTTTACTGTGAAAGTGACAGAAAGAGAACAAAAGGTTTGTCATATCTCAGGTCCACTTAGTTCTTCTAGACAGGGTAATATATCACTAATATAAACATATAATTTATATTTTTATAACAATTTTACCATGACCTTTCCATGAACTTTTATAGATGACTGATTATGCCTTGTGCAAACCAGCATGTGGAACACTTACCTATGATGATTCTTGCAAAGAAATATGTAGATTTTTTTTTTTAAAAAAAGCATATTAGAAAGGAAGAGTTTATGCTCTACTACTTATCTTGGGGAACTCATCCATGATCTATTCAAACGGAGAGTTTGATACTCATGTCTTCTAGCTCATTAGAAAGCACTCTGACTTCTAGGCTCTAGGGAAAAAAGGAAGAAGTAAAGAAGGAAGAGGCTCATTCTAACTGCCTGCTATATCAACAATAATCAGAGAAAGCAAAACACTTGAGGATTGAAAAAAAAAATTAAGGACATGATTTTCTGTTTTAGTAGCCATGTGCAGAAAGAATCCTAGAGTTCTGATCTTGCTCTTATGACATTCTATATATTTTGATTTAAGCAGAAAACAAAGAATCTTTTTTTTTTTTAAAGTAATATTCTTTATTCTTCTCAAATCTTAATATATGCTTCTTCATGTTTTTTTCAACTGCAACCTTAAGGGATAGAAATGTTACTCTGAAGTATTCTATCTTTATGTTAAACATGCATAGCCATCTAATGTTGCAACATAATATTCTGCAAAATATATTTTCAATACAGGATCAGGGATACAAAAAGCATTAAAAAAAAAAAAAAAAAAAGAATTGTTATTGAGACTAAGTCCTAAACTGTGCCTGAGAGATAGCTTGTTTAGCATCCTTTCCATCCCAATACAGATATTGATTTAAAAATAGACAATTGTAAACAAGTTGTTAACTGCATGAAAAAAAATGCTGTCAAGTCTAGTACCTGCAAAAAGCTAAATATCTCGATACTAAGCTTTTATAATCATAAAACAGCTCTTTGATTTACTTTCTTTTTGTTAGCTGTGCAACACATTTAAAAAAGAAGTTCTGTTTTATAGATTCATATCTCTTGTAAAATGCTTTACAGTCTTTATTTTCTTAAATTTTACTTGCTTCTACTTTAAAATGGAGAAAAGATCTATAAGACTTTAACTATGGCAGAAATAATTTTCTCACTGTTCTTGATACTAGAGTTCTGCATTATTAATTAAAATAATCATTAATAATTGTATTGCAGGAAAAAAATACTCAGTTCACGCAGCTTAAAGGAAATGAGGACTGAAGTGGTTCATTGATTTACTAACAACATTTAATTAACTGGCAATCAGTGAACTATACATTCAAAACTGATATCCCCAAAACCCTTCTATGACTAATCACACTCACGAAGTTGTGCGCACACACATACACATACCCGTGCCAGTGTCCATTCCCCCACCTGCTCACCTTTCCTCTGAAAAACCAAGGTGCTCCAGTGTTTCACGCATCCCTTCTGCTCCTTAAACTCTCATTGGGAAATGAACCCCTGAGACCACACACACCTCTCATCTGTTTGAGTCCCTACATGTTTCACCTATGCAGGGTCACACAACTATCTGGAGCACAGCTGCTCATGACATCTTACAGGGAGGCTGCTGCGCCTGTCCAGAGCAGAAGTAACAATGTCAGGCAGGTAAGTTCTGGAAATGTCAAGACAGGTTTTGAGGTCCTTCACTCCAAGGATTCTCATCTCACCCTACCACAAATTATCATACTTATTTTATATTTTCTTTCAGTCTGATTCCTTTTTTTAATCGTGTCCCACTAAGGTCCTAGTTACTGATTCATCCAGGTGATAGTTACCTTAATTAAACTTCATTACTGTAAATTTATATGTAGTGGTATTAGTTTAGCATAAAATGTAAGGTTCTCTTGCCTTCCTTTTCAAAAGACCAAATGGTAGGTAAAGGTGCTCTCTGCATTGGATGGTCATCTCACTGAATGTGAATGGTCACCTGGGACAGTGTAACAATTTGATTCAGTTGTCTAAATGCATACACCTTGATCTTGCCTGATGCTGCAAACACAGGTGCTCAGTGATGCTTCAGATGTCCTGGAGTATCTGAAACATCCACAGAATCATAAAATTACAGAATAAGAGAATGGCTGAAGTTGGAAGGGATCTCTGGAGATGAACCAGTCCAACTCCCCTGTATAAGAAGGACCACTTAGAGCATGTTGCACAGGATCACATCTAGATGGATTTTTAATATCTCCACAATATGTTCCAGTGCTCTGTCACTTTCACAATCCAGAACTTCTTCCTCAAATTCAGGCATGTTTCAGTCTGTGAACATTGCATCTTGTCCTATTACACTACTGAAAATAGTCTCTCCCCATCCCCTTGATATCCTCTCTTCAGATAAGCTGGGATAAGCTGGACAATAAAACTGGGATAATGGTACCAAATAACTACATTTGTGCATCCAACCTGAGGCTAAAACTGTTTAACTGAATAATTGTCTAATCTTCTTTGATTCTGCTGATTAGAACTTTGTTGTATATAATGTGAAATAACACAGATAATAGAATGCAAATTTAAGTGTCTTAATCTTTAAATTAACTGGAGAACTTAGAGATATGAATTATTTGTTTAAAAATAGATATTTAGCACTATATGACTTATATGATGATATGATGATATGATAGCTCTTTGGTATCAATCTAGATATCTATTTTTCAAATATTATGTCAGACATATAGGAAGTCCATATGTTCCTAAAGTGAAGCTGGAGGACAGGTAAGAAACACTGAAAGGTCTAAATGAATCTAGCTTATGTTTAAACAGCTGAATTGTCCACTGAGTGCTTATTTTCCTCATTGAGTGTTGGGGATTTTGCTCGATTTGCTCTACATTTGATCATACAAATCCTACTAAAATATTTTCTTTGTAGTCTTATATTTTTGCACTTTCAAAGGACAAAATTTTGAAGTTTAAAATCTCTCCTAAATGCAGATCTTGACTAGACAGAACAGTCCTCATAGAGCACCCTGTCTTCCGTGATACATAGTATTTCTAAATCACAGAATCACAGAATCACAGAATGTTTAAGGTTGAAAGGGACCTCTAGAGATCATTTAGTCCAACCTTCCTGCTCCAGCAGGGACAGACACCTAGAGCACGTGGCACAGGGTGGCATCTGGGCAGGTTTTGAAGGCCTCCAGAGAAGCAGACTCCACAACCTCCTTGGGCAGCCTGTTCCAGGGCTCCCCCCCACAGGAAAGAAGTTCCTCCTCACAAGCAGATGGAATTTCCTGTCTTTCGCTTTGTACCCATTACCCCTTCCATTGTTTCAACTTGTACCCATTGCCCTTTGCCCCCCATCACTGGCCATCACTAAGTGTTTGGACCCTTCCTCCCTACATTCCCTCCTCAGGTACTTATACATATTGATCAGATCCCCTCTTAACCTTCTCTTCTCCAGGCTAAACAGACCCGGTCACTTAGTCTCTCCTCGTACGAGAGATGATGCTCCAATCCCTTAATCATTTTTTTGTCACTCTCCACTGTATCTCTAAATGTGTTTGATCAAAAAAAGCAGAATTCTGAAGTAAACATCAACGCTAAATAGAGCAGACCATGGTACAGAACACCTTTACATCCATATCCTGACCCCCTTATTTCTCCCTCTGACCCTCCCCCCAAAAAAGTCTTACATTCTATCTTGTACACAGGCTGATATAAAAAGGACCTTAATGATGATGTTAGTGATGGCCATTTTAAAACAGACTATTTGAACACTGTAACATTCTGGTGCCTGATGCATGCTCTTCTGCGTATTCATTGACATAATATCTTTATATAATCTAAGTAATCAGAGATTTCTCTGGCATGCCCATGAAGTATCTGCAATGACTGCAGAGCAAATATCCATTGTTAAAAATAAAACAGGGAAACAAAAGCAAGAGATAAACAGCTTTTTCTTGGGCATGTCTGATGACCAAGGAAATCAAATTTGTATCTAATATACCACAAAAGATTGTTCAAGCATTGGAGTTGAAAGAGAATAACTTATGATGTTGAAATGGTCGCTAAGATGCCCACTGAGATGTGCCTGCATTGAAGAAGTAATGCTTTCCTTAGAATATTTATAGAAATAAGTTATTAAAGAGAGAGAAGCATTCATTGTTAGTAACCTCTGCTCTTGTAGGTTTCATAAGAAAGAGGAGCAAATGGATAGGAGAGAATATGAAGAGCTTATGAGAGTGATTTCAGAAGCATTTCAGAAACATCACTTTTTTTCATATATACTGTCCAATAGCAAATTCACTTTCTTTGAAGACAAATGCAGCATAACAGTTTTCCATGAAGAAATAGTGCTAGTGTTGAAAATCATGGTACATGACTATGAGTTTCTTCTTTTTTTTCTTGACTTTTTTCCAAGGTTCAGAGTCAGTCCCTACATAATCCTTTGGAACATGCACAGTTAACACTTGCACATATTTCCTGTCCTGATAGACACAGCTGAGCGTTTTCTGTCCTGCTTTTCATCCTGGATAATTTGATCACTGCAGGGCATGTCTAAGTTAGGCATAATCCCTACAAGTTTGAACAACAAAATTTACATGAGAGAAAGCAATTTTGCCTTAAAAAATATGAAGAATAATATTCAGAAATGAGACATGCTCATATTGCTTATTAGAAGAAAGTGAGGTAAATCAAGAGAGGAAGAATTATATATTTAGGTGGGTACTTTCCTCGGTTACTTTCAGTTATGGTAAAGTGAGACCCAGTCATTGCCCACTGCTTATTCACTTTCATGTGTCAGGTAAAACATGGCAGGGGGTAAAATGAATTCATCTTTCTGTCGTCAAGTAAACTAAAAGCAATTTTAGTCTTCCCATGTGGTCACTTGAGGTGCTTGTCATGTTCAAGCTAATGATATCAGGCACCCTCAGGTTGTTTAAGTATTCATGAAGTAATTAAATTCTCATTAACATATAAATAAAAGAAAACTGAAAACAAGTTTAGGAGGCACCTAACATCTGTTCTAATGCTTTTAGGTATTAAAATGTGCCACATACAGAAGGAAAAGTGCATTCTGTTCAGGGTAGAATTTTGCATAGATTATTTATAGAAACTGTAATTAAACTGATTTGGCATATTAAGTAAAGCTAACAACAAGCATTACCTACGTAGTTCATGTGTCTCTGTCCCCTAAATAAGGAACTAAAATTGTAAAAAGAAGACGTAAAATTAATTTTTGTTTGCTCTGAGATCCTGATAAAATTACAAAAACAATTGAAAAATTACTCCTTCAGAACTGGCGAAATACAAACTCTCACACCACAGGCACTCTTCAATTTTCTCATTCAAAACACTCCCTTTTTTAATGGTAAAATATTACTGCAGTAAAAATAATCTACAGTATACTTCCTCCATTAACCTTATATGTCTTCAAAATCTGAGTTTTAATTCAGAATTACACTGTATGTTTTAAGATTTTAATTCAGACAATCTTGCATTCTAGAATCAATTTATCATTTTTCTGCCTTTGTCATAAAAGCATTTTCTATGATAAAGTATATTATTCTAAAAATATTAGGACAAATGTATTTCTTTTACCAGCAGCATGTGTCCATTGTTCCATACACTTCAACTTTCTTTATGATAAAAGTAGCTAAATAATCTTGTACCATAGGATAAGATTGATAGTCTGAGAAGCCAAAATTGAGAGAGAGAACAATCCTTAGAATAAGTTAAAAAAAAAAAAAAAAAAAAAAAAAAANAAAAAAAAAAAAAAAAAAAAAAAAAAAAAAAAAAAAAAAAAAAAAAAAAAAAAAAAAAAAAAAAAAAAACATTTCCTCAAATGAAAGCAATAGTGTAAGAATGTATTTCTGAACTGGTATTAATTCATTATACTCTCATAGTAAAAAGCATGTAGGATGTATGCTCATGTAGCTCTTACTTTTAGCAGAGTTGCAGAGCCTGAGAAATTTAATTTTTTTTGCTGTTCCTTTTTGCTCACTTAAAAATCATTATTTTGCGACTCGTAAACTCTGAATGCTTACCACAGCTTCTCCACACTGTACTACCTATTGAGGGAAATATATGCCAATTACACAATGTGCTTGGTGCATGCTAAAAAGGATGTATTGCAAAAAAGAACACATAGACCCACCTGAAAGAACAAGATAAACATATTTTTCTCTTTTAACTGTGGTAGACAAAAGACAAGCAACTCAAAAGGAGGTGCAGCCTGTTATTATACTCACAGGGAACTATTTTATGAAGAGTGCTATTCACCCCTTGCAACACCAGTTAAAAGAAATAAGTGAAAATATTATCTTCTTTGTTAGGTTCAAAACTTTTCACCAGCTTTTACCAGGACCACAAGACTTCTATGATTACCAGAAAATATTGTTTTCTTAAGCTTTATAATGGTCAAAAGAAACTATATGCTAATCAAATATAGAAAACTTTTATGTGCTCTAATTTGTCCAAAATCCATGGAACTGCAACGAAGACACTAAAAGAAGACTGGATGATTGCTATTCCTTACTGGTAAAGACTCATGAAAAATTATCTTGGTGTTCTGTAAAGCAGGAACTAGGGCTGAGTTCCTATCTGCCTCTAGGACAAGGAAATCAGGCAAGCCAAAGCTTACTTTAGAGAATTTGTGCCCCTGAGCAATTATCTGTGCTTGTCTAGATATCCCTACTGATCTTATATTATCTCATAAAACACATAGAGAGTTACTGGATAAATGCTCTCTAATCTTTATAGGTGCCTGAAGATGTAGAGGAAGCTAACAAATTCTACATCTTCAGGAAATTAAAGTACAAATATGGGCAAAATCACATCTATGTGTGATTGACTGGAAAGCATGTTGTGACATGTACTTCTAGTTCTAAATTCCAGCTTATTTTTTATTAATATCAGTTACAACTCTATTTTATTAATACCAGTTACAGGTTTATTCATGAAAATGGTTCATGAATAGGCTCTCATTCAAAACTAAGGAATGGTGAAACCAAAGTAAATTTCTGTTCCTGCAACCTCGTAGCTGTTAGTCACATCAGTTAAGTGTCATAAAAATGCTTCCAGTGTCATTCAATGTATACATATTAACATTGAAAGAAATTGGCTTTAGTTATAAGCTTATAGTCTATAGACCAGAGTCCTACAGAATTTACAGATCTCCTCACAACTGACAACAAATATTCTCAACTGAGGTTGCAGCTAAAGGCTCATCTCTCTTCAGTGAATCTTTTACTTACATTGGATTTGAGTAAATCATCAGTAGATCAAAATATGTATGCAATAGACACATTCACTTTTCTAAATGAAAAACAACCAGTAAGTGACTTCAAACACAAATGTTTGTTAGCTTACACCCTCACTTTTTTTCTTGGACTACTCCAGATCTCTTTGAGATAAATCGTTTCTAGAGGGATTAACTTTAAATAGTGTGAGTGAAGCTAGTTCATATCATATAGCTTCCAAACCAAGATCTACTCTTTTTTTTTTTTTTTTTTAACTGTTGAAACTATAGAACTTTTTCCTTTCAAAGCAGACCAGAATATGATAGGTCATTTAAATCTTTCATGATCTCTCCTTGACCTGCATGCTTGGACCAATTCTGAGCCCATCAGTTTGATATAAGCAATAATCAGTTTATTGTTCGAAGTGGAAAACACAGAGATCAACATTTCAACTCATTTCTCTGTGGGCTTAAATACTTATTTTAAATTTATATTGAAAGCATATTCAATTTGTACAAACTCTCATGAACAACAGCAACAAAAGATTCTGTGTTGTTCAACCGAACTACTTAGCTCTATGTTGCTTCATTAACATTTGTTGTTCCTCACATCAGCAAAATGAAAGGGGAGGAGAATTAGATTCTAGTTTCTGAATCTCAAAGCCGTGATACAAATTACTGATGAAACAACCATCATTTTAGAGATATTCAGAAAGCACACTCCTGCACTTTCTTACTAATGGATCTGCAGTGTTAATTAGAAAAAAAACAGAAAAAAAATGTACAGAAGGCAGTGATGGATGACATTTGCACTATACTCAAGCACAGGATCTGTTCAGGTAGTAGTAATGATAATCATTGTATTCTGATAAATTTGACAAAACTTTCCTGATCATGTGGAAAGCAGAATAAGACAATGTAATATAAATATTTTTTTTTCCTATTGTATGTTTGTATTCTTCTTCTTCTTTTTTTTTTTTGAGTGACTTAATTATTATCCAGACGTCAAGTTAACGTCTGTTTAGTGTTTGAAAATATTATCAACAGAATAACAGTTTTAGATTTATTACCAAACCATCACTATTTTTACAAAAGACTACTTTGTTTGTGAATACAAATAAAATAACAAGGAGATATATATTGATTCTTTATTTCTGCAGAGGATTTGGTTAGAAATGTTTCTACCTGCTCTCTCTCACTAAAACAAAAACAAAACAACAAGAAAAAAAAAGAAAAGAGAATAAGTCAGGCATTTTCACATTTTAAATTTTTCTACATTAGTTCATTTTGTGGCTGACTTTTCACACCATTTCTGATGATAACATTTTGGCATCCAAATATCTAGAAATGGGAAGAATTTGGGACCTGCACTAGATTATTCAAATGACTAAGTTTGCATGTCCAACCTTTGAATAAAATAAATTAATCTCTGATGTTGTGTGTCTTCATTTTCTATAAATTTCTAGATATCTACGTAAAGATGGATGCACCTAATCCTTGTGTGTCCAACCTGAGACAGCCAAATTAAAGCAGTTCATTTTCCATTGATAATTTCAATGCCAGGAAATTGACACATGAAAACTAAGGAAATACAATTCATCAATAAAATAATTCAGAGTTTTCCTTCTTAATTCAAGAATAAATTAAGTCCTTTTCTCCAGTGGGTCCTCTGTTGTAATTCTCACTGCTTTTCTCTTTCTTATCCTGAAAATGAGCAGACTAGTTTGAAGGAAGAAGTTCTCTTTAAGGTTTTCTATTCTACCTGTTTACTGGTGATAGGGAGTTTATTATTCCATTCATTACATTGAATACTGTGGGGCTTGGGTTTTTTGTTTGTTTGTTTGTTTGTTTGTTTGTTTGTTTTAATCACAGACCTTCTAGTCCCCTGAAAGCTGCTGGGGTACCAAAACCAGGCCTTGACTATGATTCTGTATGCCTAGACCACAAAATTCTCAGCTACCCTGAAGCGCCTTCGCTTGCCTTGTACCCACACATGAAACTCCTTATTTCATGTTTACTAGTTTTAGAGATGTTATTCTGGACAATCAAGAGATGGATGGTAAAATCTTAGCAGACTGGAAGAACCATATGAACATAGTTGAGGGTAAGCTTTATGCCCAAGTCTACCTTTTCTTCTAACCCTTGTTAGTACGACTTATCTCTTGCTTTCAGAAGTTTGTTTGCTTATTTGTTTGTTTTATGAGAGTTTTGCCAAATTCTGAAACTTTTGATCTGTCTTTTCCAAATTTTACACCATTTTACCTACCTATTAAAGCTCAAACCTAACACTTTAAATTTCTTTTTTTTTTTTTTTTTTTTTTTTTTTTCTTTCTAAATATAGTTTGTAAATGAAAGTTGTGGATTACTCAATAAAACATCATGGTATGCTAAATAAATAGAGAAAGGACTGGTAGCAGAGCTTTCCTCACTGGAATCACTAGACAGAATGAATAAGAAGCAACAGAAGAAGACAGAAAATGAAACTCTCATAGCCATTAAGCTTCAGTAGGCTTTAGAACCCTTTCTGAAATCAAATGTATATATATAAAATATAAAATATTTTCTTCTTTGAACACATACAAATATATTCTTTCCATTTTAAATACTGAATACATCCTGCACCAAATAGCAAATGACTGGAGGGTTATTCTTCTAATGAAATCTTCATGTCATAACTAGATGCCTTTTTTTTAAGGGATTTTAAGCACTAAAGATCAAGCATGAATTTATCTAGTGTTAGATTATAGAGTAAATGGATAAAATCTTGTGACCCACCTTATATTGGCAGTTGAACTCAGTGGTTTAATACCCGCTTCTGGCTTTAGAACTTATTAGAACTTAGAAATCTGTAAAATTAGAAGTTCTTTATAGATCATTTGCAAAATTTAAGAAAGCATCAGATAATTGAATTAATTTTTAGCTATAATTTTTATATATTCCTTTGAGAGATTCCATTTTAAAATGTGTTTACTGGCTTTTGTCCTCAGGTCCATATATGTCCACAAACTACTACTAAAGAATGCATGTAAGAAAAAGTAAGAAAATTAAGGAAAAGTAATCCTGATTTTCATAAGCATGTACTTACCATGAAAGACTGAGACTAGGAGGGATTCACAAATTAAAATGGAAAAAAAAAAGATTAAGAGCTACAGTTCTTACAGAATATGTATAGAAATAAAGGGGAACTAATAACTGAAGTTATTCATTCAGATAGCATTTATTAAGGCAATTCATTAAGGAAAGGATACTGCTATTATCAGTACACAACTATAACAAGCCACTTGAGAATCACATTAGAAAATCTAGTTTTAATAATGCAGTTAAAATGCAACAATTACCTGGCAAGTATAATCATTTTTATTGCTCAGATTTTAAAAGAAAATAATGCACATTAAGTTAAAATTTTCTTTCAGAAACAATTGGAAACAATGTCAAATAAGAACTGCCTACAACATATCTTTCTTCTGAAAGCTTGTTAACAGCAATAGCAGAAATTTTATCTCTGCTTCATTATTTCAAATTCCTTAGCAGAATAAAATCACCTATTTGTTTTCATTTTGGAGAGCAATGATCTTTTTGTTAGTGACAAGAATTTTTTGGACTGTATCATTTTACATTTAGCCATTAGGGATATAATATTACAGCAGTCAGATATAAGCATAAATTGACTCAGAAAAATGAAATAGTTTAACTACAGCACCACTTTTTTTTTTTTTTTTTTTTTTTTTTTTTTTTTTTTTTTTTTTTTTTTTTTTTTTTTTTTTTTTTTTTTTTTTTTTAACCAGGAATTAAGGAGTTCTAGTTTCTGTTCCAAATCACTGCAGATAAGCTTGTTATTTCTTTGTTTTGATTGGAATTGAGTAATGTAAAGGATTTGTTTTTTACTTTTTCTAATCAATCCATTTGCATAAGATTTAACTCAAGATATTCAAGTAATATTCTTTTCTACCTTTAAATGAATATTTATTTATTTTAAGATAATATATATATCTCAGGTATTAAACAGGTAGTCACATGACTACTTTTGTTTTTCTGTACTTAGTAAATGCAGCTTACCAAAATCTCAAATCATCCCCAATTTTAATTGGAATTATTGATTTTATATAAACAGATAAATTGAAAAATAAAAAGTGTAATATATTAATGTATTAAGATAATAATGACAAAAACCATTGATGCTGTGCAACCCTACCTGAAGCTATACTACAAGTAATGAGATAAAAATATGCTGCCAACTCATAGCTGCAAAAGATCTTGCTGTGCCCTCTATATGGTAATTATATTAGAAATTATGTGGTTTTTTTCAGCTATATGCTCTTGTAATATTGTATCTAATCAAAATCAAAATACAATGGAGAACTCACCATGGGCCTGAAAGATATAATAGTGAAACACATTATCCTAAGTGTCTGAATAAATGAATGGAATAAGTAGATTTTCTTTCTTTCTTTCTTTCTTTCTTTCTTTCTTTCTTTCTTTCTTTCTTTCTTTCTTTCTTTCTTTCTTTCTTTCTTTCTTTCTTTCTTTCTTTCTT
>VZSG01000894.1:34943-51238 GCA_013398315.1 Nothoprocta pentlandii
TCTTTCTTTCTTTCTTTCTTTCTTTCTTTCTTTCTTGAAGGAGGTGTGGCAAAAACCTATTAGCTATTCAAGTGGCTAAGAGAATGAGTCAAATTTGCCAGAGCAAGATTCAAACACTTGTTTCCTCATGATTCCCAGGAGAACAGAACTATCATTTTATGTAATAGGAATACTTTTATTTTATACAACAAGCATTTTCTATGGACATTGCATTAGAAATTCCTCATTTCATTGCCATTCTTCAGTTCATTTTCTATAACCACTTGCATTTTTAAACTTATACAAAAATATACTCTTCAGAATTCTCAAATTATTAGTGAGGTCACATAGTCACATAAAGTCACATTAGTGATAATGTCATATTTAGTCATATTAGTGAGTCATATAGATTAAGCTTTTTATTTAAAAGCCTTATTGAAAATACGCACATAAATGGCTGTTGAGTGGTCTGATAGTAAAAGAAGGAAAATATAGAAATATTTTTTTCCATTCTAATAAAATATATTTTTTAGCTACTTAATGAAGTGTTTTCACTGTGAGTCTCTTCTAGAGAATAAAAAAAAAAAAAAATAAAACTTATCTATCATTCATATCCTGATGAATCAAGATGAAGGAAGACCAATGAGAAATTGAAGGACAGTATTCCGCATAACTGATAACCCAGGCTATTTTTCTAAACAGGTACTACAAAATGAATACAAAGAGAAATGTTATTGTGCCAAGTTTATAATGCAGGAAAGGGAAAAATAGCTTTAAAAATGTAGGAGAAAATTGTTAAACTAATATTGTGTTGGCACATTAAACCTGCAAGAGGTATATTTACAAAAAAAAAATTATTTGAGATGTAGGAAAAAGGGAGTCGTCAGATAAAAAGTGAGATTTTAAAGTGATGATGAAATTTTCACTTAGAAAGAGAAGAAGATACAGCTCAAGATTTTTTGATGCTAAATAATTTTGTGTAGACAAAGATTATTTATTTTCTCCTGTAGTTCTGAACAGGAAATTCTCACCTTCTTCTGGTTCAGAACTTCTTTGTTATATCACAAACAAAAGATGGAATATTTAGGGCACAACCTATTGCTATAGGAATGGCCTTTTCCAATAATGGTAGAAAGTTAAAGCTGTTCTGTTCCTTTACACCCTTCCCATGTGTCTTCATTTCTTACAATTTGATCTCTTTCAAATAACTTACGGAGAGGTGACAAATAACTTGGGGAGAGGTGATAGCTATGAACTTCCCTGACAGAAAACAAGAAGTAGTTTAGTAGTTGTGTAGTATGTCTATAGATGACACCAATCTAGGACTGAGGATCCTAAACATGCGGAAATAGATGGCATGCCAATAAGAAGAATGGGCAATACCATCCATGGTACAAGAATAGTAAGTCTGTTTTTTCTGTAACTGAAGGTGAGGGGTAGGAAATATAATCTAGTAAGGATAAAAGATACTTTACTCACTGTGCTCAAAGCTTAATCCTAAACATTTCTTAGCAACAGCCAGAATAGGGTAGCATCGTTAGACTCAATTTTACATAACAAATCTACAGGATGAAATAATTTTCCATCTTCTCAGTTTCCACTGGCCGTGTAGTGGAAACCACAAAGGCAGTCAGATTTATATAATTTGGTCCCATATAGATATAAATACATTTTGACTAGCCTTAGCTTTTTAAAGCTTCACTTTCACTTGATCTTAATAAAAGAAACTTTTCATGGATCTAGATGAAGGCTTAAATGAGTCCAGTTTCCTGAGTGAGGATGGAAACTGGAACTACAATTGAAACTTAAGCACATTTCTCAGCTACTAATAGAAGTTTCTTAAAGTATGTAGGTACTTGCCCTTTATGCTTTAAAATTCTCCAAGTATTTGGATACCCATCTCCCACTTAAACAGTAGCTGGTTCTGAAAATTTGATATTGTGATGTTTAAATCTCTCTTGATTTAATCTCTCTATAAGCAATCTGAGACATTCTCTCTGCCAGGCTGAACTCATACAGTGCTTCATCAACCAGCATCATCTTTTAATGACAAATGTAAAAAGGAAGTCTTTTCTAAGAGTTTGATGGGAAACTCACTTATCAACAAATGGGATACAGAGATTAAGACACCATCATAAGCTGAAAAAAAATTAAAATAAATATCCCATGTGAAAATTTATTACAAAATTATTGTCTACTCACAGAGGAATGGCAAAGCCCATAAGCCACACTTCTTGGCATCTCTGCCAGAATGCAGGAAGAAAAAAAAAATGTTTTGGAAAGCCACCTAATGGATGAATCTGGAGTATGTATTTTCCTGCATAATGAATGTATCTACAAGTCTACACGAAGTATCTGTGACTCCTGGCTGCTCGTTCACAGCCATCATGCTTGATAGTCTCAGAAATGTTCAATACAAAGATGTTCAAACTTATTCTCTTGACTGCAGATAGAAACTTCTGTTCCCTTAATAAAGTGTTGTGTAATAAAGTCACATGCATGTCAACATGACACAGTCCTGACAAGCAAGAAAAAAGTCTGTTTTCTCATGTCTAAGGAGCTTTGTGGGCAGATAGATGTTGTAAATTTGAATCATCTTAAGGGATTTAAAATGAAGGAATGCTACAACCAGTGTGAGTAACACATTTGGCAAATATTTCATATCACAGAAGGGTCATTTATAAAATTAAGAGTAATGCTAGTAGTTGAATATTTTGAAATATAAAGCTTCTGTAGGTATTTTTTGTTGTTTCTTACTATGATTTTATTACATTTTTCTTCCCTAATAGATTATGCTAGTATTCTTACTTTTGCACTTACTTCTTTTGCAACAGAACACAACATGTATTTAATTAAATAGATGAAGCTGTATTTTTATGGCTTTAATCTCAGCCATAAAGGGCTTTTCTTCTTTTTTCTCAAAAAAAAAAAAAAAAAAAAAAAAAAAAAAAAAAAAAAAAAAAAAAAAAAANAAACCAAACCTTAAGATATTTGCTGGTAACTATTGACTGCATGCTATTAACTATATACTCATAACATTAACTATTTAACCTAACTATTAACTTTAACTACATGGCTAAAGTTAAGTGAAACTAAGCACACCCTTAATGACTTCAGAATTTTTTAAAATGTTATCCTGTACAGTTTTGTAGAAATTTATCACTGTAGTATATGACAAATAATAAGCATAAGCTGTATAAAATAAGCATAAACTGTACTTGAAGAAATGAAGCAAAAACATACTTGTAAAATTCTAATTCTAATTGAGACTAATTTCTCAGCACAGTAACACCTGGAAGAAATGGAAGCATCCTATGACAGAGGTATAGGATGTTTTTATTATTTTTTCTTCCATTACCTATCGAAAATAGGTCTGCATGCAACCTTAATAGTAGTTAAACAGCCATTATAATTATAGGGCATATATTAGATGCATATTTTATTACATTTAAAATGTTTTATGCTCATATTGAAAATGCAAGAATTGAGAAAACCAAGGATGAGAGAGAACAGTCAGTTCAACACTCAAAATCTTGTTATAGGCAAGAGGGAACAGATCATATACTCATAGCCAAGGATGTCATGTTAGCTTAATTAAAATTCTTCTATGGAAGGCAAGAATTAAAATTATTTTATCGGAAACACAGCAGTTAAAACTAGATCATTTATATTAGCACTATTCAAAGTATTCCTCAAGCAAGGAGGTAGAAGTGTCCTTGACCAAGTTCTTCTCTGGGAGGGCTTCCATGAAAGCAGTAGAAGGATTCTTTCTCCTAAGTCCTGGAGTCTGCTTATGTTATCAATTGCTATCCTTTTCACTTGTTCCCAGGCAAAAATTGAAGGTTGCATAGAGACTTAAATACTCTTAAGTCTCAGATGACCCTGTAAGCTATTTTTTATTATCTAGTGAAAACTTTGAGATTTCAGACCTTATGTGTTATTCTTCGTCTTTTTCCAAAAATATCCTTAAATACTAGGAGATAGAGAGTATAACAACTTTAACTTCTAGAATAAAATAAGCATATGGACAGAGTTTTCTCCATTTAAATTTACCTGCAAATTGGTATAAATTGCAGTCAATTGTTCCTGTCATGTAAGATGTTTTTATCTGATTACTAATATTTTGTTTGTTTGTTGTTTCCCTGTTTTGATTTTAAAACTAGGAAGGAAGGAAGGAAGGAAGGAAGGAAGGAAGGAAGGAAGGAAGGAAGGAAGGAAGGAATACAATCAGAATTTACTGGTGAATTGGACAGCTGAAATATTTATCTCTGTGTTGGCTATTAGGATTTGCTATACAGACTGTCAGGAGTATGGAATAATCTATTCATATATTTGACAATATGAATCAATCAGATTTTATCAAAGAGAAACAGATAAGGATGAAGGGAATTCCTCAGATTTTGAGGAAAGTTGATACAAGATTTTATAATTCTGGATGCTTCTGCTGTCACATAAACAAGAGCCTTCCAGCCTCTCGCATCTGAAATACATAGGAAATCAGTGTCTGATTAACTTTGTATATGCTGTAAGCATTTCACATTATCTCTTTTCTTCTCCTGTGGGAAATGCCTAAGACCTGGAGAGGAATTCTGAATTCTAAATTAGGAACTTCAGCAGAATCTTAAGATCAAATCCTAACATCACTGGTTTTATAAGTTCTAAAAAGTTTTGTTCAATTAAAATTAAAAAATAGCACTCCTTTTGTGTATCTCTACTTCCACATGACACTGTGACACACTACTCATTGTACAGAAATGAAAACTGCAAAGAATTAGCAAGCCAAGTACACAAAGGCCATAGAGTCATTTCCCTGGCAAGGGATATCACACAAGAGTATTTGGAATAGATCCTTCTTCCTGCTCATGTTTCTCTTCATTGTTTAATAGCTTTCCGGTTGAAGAACTGAATGATAAGTAGCTGGCTTGAATTTTAATAAGAGATCTATGACAGCAATGCTAGAAGCTTCATTGCTGTGTGACTGTAATCACAAAAAGCTGTTTGGGTTGTCTTGGAAATAATCATGACTACAATATTTTTTAAACCCACTATTATTAAGTACACACTTTAGACATTTTATCAGAAGATATACTGCAAGATTGGGCTCAGAATTTTAAATTCTGTTGGTGAAATAAACTGTCAGGGGCAATGTAGCTCTATACTTCTTTCACCAAACTGATCTGAATATTTCATACAAACTTGTGAGGTAAGGAAGCATTTTGTTGTTGGACAATAGAATTGTACTGGCATAAACTGTCAAATCCAAGGAAGAATTTAAAGAATATTTTTATTTCCAAATTCAATATTGTGATCTAAAATCTCCTGGTTAGTTGCTCTCTAACAGTGGAGGAGGTGCTTAGACTTCTTTTTGTTTAGGATTAATCTTCTGCACTTGTCCACAGTTGTTTTTGTCCTTGACAGGTGACTGAACCCTGACCTGTAGCATAACCTGATCAGGTTACCTGAGAGAGAATTATCGAAGTATTACCAAGAATTACTGAAGTAATTCTCCCTTTCACAAAAAAAGTCTAAGAGTTAGCTCAGATTGGGATTTCAAATTTGCTTGGAGGATGGCATTGAAGGTAATTTATATCCAGGCTGATCATTCAGGCTATTGACACAAAGACTTCTTTGCTCAGTCTGCCCTGAGCATGATACCAGAGGAAGGATGTTGTGTCCATTACAGGCAAAATATATCCAAGCCTTTGGGCCTTAGAATGAAGGACCTGTCTATCACCTAGATGCTGCCTGTCAGCTGAAACCTTTGCCTTGTTTAAGATATTGTTCTTCCTCTCTATTGCACTGTATGTTGTCTGCTCTATTTTATTTTAAAGTCAAAAAATGTTAGCTTAAATCATAGATATTATGGAGTTATTTTGGAGTCTCCACTTAGCTGAGTATCTGTAGAAATATATACTTTCCTTTTCTCTTTTTTCTTATACTCAGTGAATCTTGTTCTGCTTTGTTTTGCTTTTCTGCCATTGGCAAGGCTTCAAGTAAGATAAAGAACAGCCTTAGATGGTTACCAATATATCCTGCAGTGGAATAGTTAAGACGTGTTATTTATTTTGAGGTTGAAAATAGAAGTTTAAACTTCTCAAATAGCAACCTCATTTCTGGGATGAGTGAACTAACCACTAGAAACTCTATCTTTTATCTTTAGAAAAATTAAATTTCTATACTTGTGGTGCACTTGCAGCTTCAAAGACTAGTTAACTGAAGCCAAACCCCTGTGGCCAGGATGAGACAATTTAGATCATACTCCTAACTCTGATATTTCTTGCTTGCTAGCTGTAGGCAGATCTCTATGCAACACAGCACCTGCTTGGATCTCTTTCTGAGATATGTGTATATATTCTTTATATACACATTCTTTATATAGTCCTTCTTTATGAAAACGCAGTTACTGATAAAGCTTTTTTTTTAATTTCCTCTAAGACAGTGGGTCTCTCTGAGTTACTTATTAACACTACTGGGAAGGAACCTTTAGTGTCTCTTGGATTCTGATGGGAAAGAGCCCATTACTCCTTAATCTGATGTATTTTTTCTGTATGGATGAATGCAATATTTCCTCATCAGAGTTCAAGTTTCTTCTCAATATATCCTTCCGTAATAAATCCAATTTGTAACATTTATATATATGAAACTAACAAATAAGTAAATCACATGTTATTTTTCTTTTCGTACATTTCCAGTCTATTTTAATGAAGTCTTGTTTCCAAGTCAATGTTGCTGTTCTGTACTAGTATAAGTGGTGCTGCCAGAGAGTTTTTGCAAACTCTAACCATGCATCTTATCAAGTAGAAAGTACTAAATCAAACTAAATCAACTAGAAAGTACTAAATACATGGAAACCTCCATGTATTTAAAATACTACTCTCTTTCAGGACAAAAACTCCTGGATGGACAAAAGAAGATACCTATTCAGGAACAAGAACAGATCCATCCACCCTCAAGGATTCTGATATTCTGTGATCTGTGAATGCATAACTATCTGACAATTCAATTGATTTAGCATTATTCAATCTATTAAACAATCTCCTTAACTAATATAATTGTTATATTCAAGTCATATTCATTGTTGTTGTTATATTCAATTTACAAGATGTGATAAGAGAGTTAATAACCTGCCATTTTTTCCCCATAAAATTAAATCTTGTACATGGCTTGCCTTTCCATACTGTTTTTCCAACAGTGAGCACTCACCTAGAGTACCTACTTCAAACAGTAGACATTAAGTCATCTAAAGCAGTAACTTTAAATGAAACATGACTCTAGTATCTCTTGATCATAGTTTAATAACTGAAAAGGTCTAATAAACAATTAGGAAAACTTAGAATGTCAAGATGTTTGTCACCATAAAAAACAAACAAACAAACAAACAAAAAAACCACTTCATAAAAATGATGACCATACAGTTGTACTTTTTTATGACATACATAACATACTATGTAGTTACATGAAATTATAGATTGAGCATGACAATATGGCAGTATGGTAGCATAAACTCTTCATAAATCACTATGTAACGTAAGCATATTTTGATGATCGGTTCTTGTAAAATGCACAAAAGAAATTGTTAGTATATATACAATGGCTTAATATTTTCTGTTTTCTGCACATAATAGAAGCTTGGTTAATGTGGCATGACAGCTGAATTTTCCTGCAAGCATATATTTTGAAGAATGAGATATGCTCTCTGCTCCTTTGCCCCTCATTTTGAATTGGTCCCAAATTCAGCTTCTCTTCAGGAATAAGAACTAATGACTATGGTGCACATTTTCAGTTTCCTGAGCAGCTGTCTGAGCCTCTTAAAATATCCCAAAGGTATTAACCACTTTCAGATCTTGCATCATTCCCTCTGTTCCTGGCAGGACTTTCTTTAAAGCTTAGCCCCTGAACACTACTTGGTAATGTTTCATGAGTTTTTCATTGACTCTTTGGCATGCAAAGACCTTAATTATATCCCTTTGAACTTCTGGCATAGGTCCAGGTACTGAGAAAGAAATAGCAACAAGATCACTTAAACAACACCTCCAGTTCAACAGCAACAGCATAAAAAGTGGTGAGTTTTGCCTAAGAAACCATAATGAGATGAATTCTGTTCATACGCATGGCACAGCAGCCCCTCTGAGAAGTGAAGTTGCTCTAACAATATTTGGATCAGAGAGTGTTTATAAGTTTCTCAACTAATGTGTAAATGATAATGAAGTAATAATAAGTTAAAAAAATATATAATGGTGAGCTTGAAATATGATGTACAGGAGTCTGATAATACTTACATTCTGTTCATACATTTAAAAGGATGAATTTTGGCTGTCTTTTTGGGAATATATGCAGAGAAAATAAAGAGTGTGATACCAAGAATTATAGGTAGAAATTCAGTATTTGTGCATGTTTGGTCCTGCTGTGACTTAATTGATATCAGCTGTTCCAGAATCGAAGACTCAGGGAGATATGAAAGTATGGATCTTTTTCATGTCTCCATGAAGTTGTGTTCCTTTTGAGGGAGGTAATTGCTACAGATTCTTCAGTGACACAGTGGTTACAATAATTTTGTACTGTTTTATTATTCTTGACAATTATCACCAAGAGTGGATTTCTAATATACCCAGTCAGCAAAATTGTTATGAGACCATCATACAAGTATCGTAATCAGAAAAGCTCTTGTAATACACACCCTGCAGCCACTGGTCAGAAAGCAGTGCCCCACACAATCTCCGGTACCTTTTAGTATCCATATGTTTTTTTTTTACTGGGATAGAAATCCATTAGAAATGATTGGTGAGACCATTGTGATAAACGGATTGTAATTAGCGGAACAAACTGTAAAAGAACAGGCTTATCACAAGTGTCGTAAGCTATGAGTGCAAGATACCACAAGAACACAGTGTCAGCACTAAGGCAAAAACTGCAGGAAATTGAAGCATGCGCAGAATCCGGAGGAAGAAGAGCGGCCTTCATCAAAGACCACCAGGAGGCCTCAGGGACCCCTACCAACAAGGAGAGAGCATGTGCAGAAGTATTGCAACATACCAGAGATAAGAACTGAAACTGGGAGGCAACTTCTGGGCACCAGTGTATAAAAGAAGCACCCTCCCATACTACAGTGCTCGTTGCTGGTGGAGCAGAGAGTCCCCGGCCGCCCAGCGCTGCTTGCTTGCTATTTACAATAAACAATGCTGATAAATTAATTGGCTCAGAGAGTTTATCAGTTTATAACACCATTGTGCCAATTATTTGGCTATATGTTGGGAATATGTCTGGTGTAAGAGTTTGCTGTTAAATGAGCTGAAAATGCTGTGTCACTGAGTAAGACTGGCCATGAGTTGATGTGCAAAATGACTACTAACTACACAAGAATCATACATATCTGTGACTCAACAGTTTCTTGTAGGCAAGCCATTCCCTTCTACCTGAATGTGGCCTGAAGGAGTATCTTTCCATGAAGAGGTATGTAAAATGTGTTGGAAGCATGACCATGTATACTTTCTCATCTAAAGTCTTGTGAAAGAAGACTAGAATTAATGTATTTGTAAAGAGTCCACTGTAGAAACTAGTTGCATTTCCCTATGCTTAGAATACAATCCTCATAAGACATTGGAACAATTGGTTTTTGTTGTTGTTGTTTGTTTGTTTGTTTTTCAGGTATTCAATATCACTCTGAATCTGTACAAACACATATTATCTCACTACAAGAAAAGTCAAAAGTGTAAGTATGTCATACAGGCAAATAATGAAAACCCTAGTCCTTCCTGAGATGTAGATTTATGAATGCTACTGATATCTTTGTAGCAAATTTGAAATGTGTGGATAGGTTAAAAATAGTCTGTTTTCCCTATGAGCACCCCTAGGCATAAAGTAGATCTTAGTTGACTTTGTGGATATTTAGATTATGCTCTTGGAGGGGAAATAGAATTTTTTTCTAGCTCTTTTGTCCCCACTGCCTCACAAACACACATCCACACAATTTTTGACACTGTCAGTAGTGTTTTACTTTCAAAGCACAGAAAACAAGCATGCTAACATAAAAAATAATAAACACAAAAGGAAAAAGTGGGTATTTGAACCATGTAATTTTCATCAAATCAGAGAGGGAGAGATGTTTGCTGGTAAGATCTTTGCCCTGTGGATTGTCTTCTTAATAGGAAAGTGCAAACTATGATAATAACCTGATATAACAATGGGGTTTCTTATCCTTATTTTTAATTTTCAACTTTAATTCTAATAAAATAGAAAATACTGGAATTACAAAAAGAAGAATCAGCCCATCATGCTGTGACTTCTTGTTTCTCATCTGTGTTATTATGGGAGAAGCTAACTTTCAAGTTAAGATTTATAAGCAAATTCCATGAGTCTTGTAATAAAGATTTTCTTTATTTTGTTTTGTTTGTTTTGTTTTTACAACAGAGCATTTCAGGAGCTGAGACATTGAGTACATCCAGACTTACTGCCAACATACAAAACAAAGATATTACTTTTATTTAAATACACAATTATTACAAAGAGGATTTGAATTTTCACTGCAATATCCAAAACACCATCACTTTAGCTGTCAGATTTTCATGGAGAAGGCTACAGCTGTTATCTCTAATAATAATTATATGAATAATACATATTATGCATTTTCACTTCAGTTATATGAAAAACTGACCTAGATAAAACCACACAGGAATTGGTACAAGGCTAATTTAAGCACCTGTGCAATGTAAGTAAGCAGTCTTTAAATCCACTCCCACATCCAGCACCACAAATGATCAATTTGTGTAATCCTGTTCATCTAACATAGTGTATTTGAACACAAACATTTTCTTTCTGAAGCACAGAATGTAATCTCCAGTTGTAAGTAATATTTTATTTTTTTAAAGGAAAATATCCTCTACCACAAAATATTTCTCATAACAGTCAACAAACTGGTAGATAGTGGAACTCACTCATCTTAATAGTACAGCAATAACACGCAGCATTCATTTAATTATGTCAGTAGTTGGACTCTGCATAACATCTGATCCATCGACATTTTCATGTCTGAAAAAAGTTGCTATTATCTAAGCTCTCTTTACAGTCAAACAAAAAAAAGAAAAAAAAAAAAAAGCTTAAAGTCTTCTAGAGTTTATATGACTTATTTTAGATGTTTACCTTAGAAAAAGATTACTTTTGTAAGCTCCAGGTATCTAAAATTAGGTGAGATGAATAGTACTTCATTTATAATACTCTGTACTCATAATTAAAAAAAAAAAAAAAAGATATTTGCAGTTTTCAAAAGAACTTGTAGGTGGAAAAAGTACTCAGAAAATTACACACTTCTTGAGAAAAAATGACAATATTACCTTGTTATGAGTGACTTCATGTGTGGAACATGTTCTGAGAATAGAATTTGGGGTTTTCAGGAGCTTTAACTCTGACAGAGGATTCAGGCTGTAAGTACTCGAGGAGGGAGAAGTTAGATAAATATAAATATGGATCCATAGTTGGATCTATGGATAGATACACTCAGGGAGCCACAGAAGCAGGTTTTTCCATGAGAAGGAATGAGCTGCAAGCCAGGGCAGCTGCCAGTGTATGTCCTGTCCTTAAAGCCAGGGTGCAGTCCTGCTAGGCCTGGGCATAGTAAGGCTAGTGAAAATGACAGGGTTCATCAATTGTCCTCGAGAAGACAAAGTAATGAGCCAGATCTAAGATATAGATGGCAAGTACTAGACAGCAGGAAGCAGGCCTGCAGCCTGGACAGACTGGTGAGGGTCTGAGGCTCATCCAAAGAAAAGATTAAGAGTATGATGTGGTCCCCTGAATTCACCAAGGTGATAGTGACTGAAGTATATTATATCTCACCATGAAGTCTTGAGAGAAAGATTAAGTTGGAGAAAAATTTTTCTTGGTATCACTGGGAGACAATGTGCAAATATTGATCTAATTTTGCACTCATACTCAAAATATCTGGCATAGCCTGATGAGGTCCCCACAACAGAACTGAGCTGTCATTATTGTAAGATTTGTCCTTTTTGACAAAAAAAAATATATTTTCATGCTATCTATATTTTCATGCAATCTGTATTTTCAATGTATCACAGTATACTCTTTGTTTTCAAATTTTTTTTCTAATAAAATAATATTAGAACAAGTGTTTAAAAATTCACTATGGATTGCTAGCAGGTGATGCAAATGTCACTGTTCATATCTTCCTAGATGAAACACTGTTTTCATGACAATTCTGGGGACAAATTGTTCCAACTTAAAAAAAAAAAAAAAAAAAAAAAAAAAAAAAAAAAAAAAAAAAAANAAAAAGGTTATATAACATATAGCTGCTTCAAAATATCTCCCTATTCTTTTCTTCCTTGGATTTGGTCTGGAGCTATTGCTCTAGGTGACCCTAGATCTAAACCATCTTTAGAGTCCTCTCCAATCTTGACCTTTCTATGATTCTGTGATTAACCCCTTGCCCCTATCCAGAAAATGTTTATGCATGAATTTAGCCACATTATAATGCCTATGTAACGATGTAAGAGGCTGTTGTGGACTGTGATTTGTCTCAACATTGTTGCCATATAATTTACAAATTCCTTGCCTCCTATCACTGGGGAAGTTTACGATATCAGCTCTAAGTGAATTCATATAATATATGAATTCTTGGCCTTGGCATCCTGTCTCTGGGAAGACTGAGATATGAGCTCCAAGTGTTTTCTCTCTGTACAATTAACAACTTCTTGGCCTTGGCATCCTGTCTCTGGGAAGACTAGGATACCAGCTCGAGGTTTGTGAGGTCAGTTATCTCTGCAAAATTTACGACTTCCTGGATCAGCTCAAGATCCCATCAATGCTCAGCAGAGCCTGCAGAGCAGCGCTGGCAGTTGAGTGGGGGGAAAGAGGAGCACCAAAGCAAAAAACCTTCAAGAAAGTGGGTGGACTCTTCAAGAACTGGGACTATAAAAGGACTACGGTTTTTCTCCCCCAGTGGGTGGGACACACAGAGAGAGAAGCTTCTTTTCCTTCTTCTCATCTCTCTTCCAAGAAATCATCACCTGCACCGAGGCAGAGCCAGCGAAATGTAACTGGACTGGTGATGATAACTAATCTTGCTGCTTTTCTCCCACTTGCTTGCTTATCTTTCTTCTTTTGTATTCCTTTTCATCTTCTTCTTCTCTCTGTCCTATTGCTATTATGAGAATAGAGCTTATAAGGTTGTACAGCATTTGACCTCGTTTGTGTCTTAATCTCGCTCTTGGGATTCTATCGAAACCTCCCCTGACAGTGGATCAGGACAAACTATAAGGGTTTTTTGTTTGTTTGTTTGTTTTCTGTTTTGTTTTGTTTTCTGTTCAGGAAACATGATATTAAATAAATGTTCTAGGAATTCCTATAAATTTATAAGGAATAATATATAAGGTAATCAATATCTATTCATTTAGATATCAATCAATTTTCACTGGAAAAAAATACACTGAACAACACTTTATCCAGAATTTCTTTTTTTGTTTGTTTGTTTGAAATTGAAATGCATAGCTATTAAATACCCATGTGTTACCTATCGAAGAAGGAGCTCATAAATACAGCAGTTCAGCGCAAATGAATGTAATATAGTTAGTTTAAATTGCTATTAAAAAAAAAAAGTTTAAAGGAAAAGAATACATATGTATAAGTGTATGCAGAGAAATGGTGTGCAATAACACTCATTTAAAAAGAACTTCCCCAGTTTACTTCTGATAAGAGATTAACCCAACATTGTTGACAAAAATGTAGATTTCTTTCTATGTAACCTGTTTGTGATTTCGAATTAATATAGCACATGATTAAGTTTCTTATGAGAGGAGAGTCATGGGGCAACACATGCTTCATGGCCTAAAGCAAAAGAAGAATGAACATTTCTGTAATAATTTGTATGCTTCTAGTTGTTTCGCTTTATTTAGAAATTGTATATTTTCATACTAAAATTAAAATTACTTACTTATACTGCTTCCACCAATATAGGTACACATAGCACCATCTAGAGATATGAAAGTAATTTTTTTTAATTAAATAATACCAGCCAACTAGTGTACAAGATGACTTTGCAATTAGCAATTAGTGTTCAAATTATATTTTCAAATGATAGGCTGCAAGAAAATCACACATTCTTAATTGAAAGCAAATACTTGTTTAATGTTGATTGTCTGCATGACTTTTCCAGAAATACGTTGATTGAGCATCTTCTGACTATAATTCACATTATATGGCAAATTATTAAGATAACAACTAGATTATGTAGTATTTAATGATATTCTTAAAAGCTTTTGAGTAGCAATATTAGATATCCCTTAAATAATATGTAGGATAAACACACAAATTCAGGATGGTAAAAATCAGGATGGTAAAAATCAGTATGTAGCATCATTTCACCTAATAAAGTACTCATGAAAGCATTACTACTAAAATCTATAAACATGCACTCAGGTATCGTGACATGAAAGATATTTCAAATTCCTCAGTGATTTTAGTATTTCCAATTTCTGAACAAAAATAAGATATGATTAGAGACTGAGTTATGTTACAGGCAAGATTCACCATACTAACTTTTTTCAGTGAAGGAATCAATCACTTGCATCTTTATAATTCACAGTTCTTGCTACTATGCAGTGGTTTTGACTATATAAGTCTGTTTGCTTTATTCTCTGCTAAAGTGAATGGGTGATCAGAAAAGCTAGAGACAAACGTATGAATTTCAAGCCTTCTTAAATATGACAGTGTATGAGTAGGCACCAATGAAAATGCTATTACTTTCCTTTCCTCTACTCAACTGCTATTTTTCTTTTATATTGGATATTTCAACGAGAACATTTCATAACAACTCTTCACTTCAAAGAAAAGGAAACAGTTCATTAGCATATGGGGGGGGAAGTGCATATAATTCTAAAACTTTATCTTTAAGTTAATTGTTATATAAACTCCTACTCTACTGCTGGGTCAAGATTTTTTAGCTGTATTAATTCTCTTTCTCTCTCTCAGGGAATTTAAATGACTTATTTATCTTACATACCTTACTTTCAGATGACTGACTTGAAGTCACTTACTCTTATTACTCATTATTTATCATCATTATCTTACCTTATTTCTTGCGAAGTCACTAAAACACGAAGTTGTAGTGGATTTGCCTCCGCTATTTTTACTGAAAGTTATCTGGCATCTGCCTTAAGGAAAAGCATAGAACTTCAGAGCAAAAAGAGTGCATGTGTATAATATGTATACGTGCATGTGTGTGTGTGCACATGTGCATGTGTGCATTTATTACTGCCTCAAAATAAATTAAAAAAAAATTAAAATATAAACTATATACCAGTCTGTAATATCTAAAAGTTAAAAAAGGGCAAATATTAGCTTGAATTACTTGAAATTTCATTTCTAATTTTCATTAGAAAAAAAACAGCTTCTCATTGATTCTCAGGTGAACTTTTAATAGAAAGAAAAAAAGATCGTCTGGAAACAATGGTATTTTCTCTCTAAAAAATACAAGCTAAACCACACTGAAATAAAGACTGTGTCTTTTTTCAGTTCTGTAGGTTGATCCTACACAACAAACACTAGTAACTCTAATTAAAAGGTGTAAAAAATGCTTTTTTCTAATAATCTGTCTTATGATTTTCAAGGATCAAATACAACAAAGAAGATAAATAAAAGTTACTCTTTGACCTCCCTCTGGAGTGCAAAAGCATTGTGTACAGAACATATCAGTATGCAGCTACAGCAGGGCTCATTAGTTTGCCATCTGCTATGGTGGATAGATGCTAAAATGTTGTTATTGCAAGGTTCACTGAGCAGTAAAATTATAATATTTCAAAAAAATATATATTTTAAGTAAAAATCCCTTGAAATAAAGCAGCTGTCAGATGATGACTGAGGCTGTGATGCCATTAAAAAGAAAAAAAAAAACAAATGGAAGAAATTTAGAAATAGTCATATCAGCTTTACTTTCACCTCCTATAAGAATGCTAACTGGCTATAGAAATGAATGAGTAATCTTCTCAATAAGGTGAAATTTTCTACAAGGAAATATTTAAATGACATCCAATATAGGACATTTTATCCCCGTTGTTTCTGTTCTAGTATATCTTTGTTGGTTGTTAGGTAGATGATTAGAAGTGTCAGAGAAGTTGTGGTCACATTTCGTTAAAGAAACTTTTCTGAACAACTTCTATTTATCATCAGTCCTTGAAACTTCCTCATGAAGAAAGGAAAATTAATAGCCTTGTTAGTTTAATAGTCTTGTTAGTTTGGACAGTTTCATGCTACAAAACAGAAAATAGGTTATGCTGTCTACCAATAGCAGCTTTTTTTTTTTTTTTTTTTTT
>VZSG01000894.1:55146-74434 GCA_013398315.1 Nothoprocta pentlandii
CATTCTGTGATTCTGTGATATGTCACTATACTTTTAATCAGGCTATATTGCCTGCTCTTTGTCCTTTAATTGTCCTCACTAGGGCTGTGTATAGGGGGACGATCACCTCCCTCGACCTGCTGGAGATGCTCTTCTTAATGCACCCCAGGATCCCATTGGCCTTCTTGGCCACCAGGGCACATTGCTGTCTCATAGTCATCTTGTCATAACCATTTGGTAACCATTAGGTTACCTAATTTATTTACTTGGTTATTTGCATGAAAATTTGGAGAGCCATTACTACTTGATGATAATTTAGACAAAGGATCTTTAATCATATGGATTTGTGGTGCATTTGATTCTAATATAACCATACTAAAGTCAGGAAAACTTAAAAAAAAAATGTGATGTACATATTTTCAGATTTTACAAACTGAGGATTTATTCAAAACTGCTCTTCTTATGCTTTTATTCTGGGATGAAATTTAATGATAATATTAGGATTTCCAGCATCAAAGCAGAAGAGCTGTACCATTTACATATAAATTTAATTTTATGAAAGCTAAAATGGACTGTAGATTATTTTAAAGAAAGTTCCACATTCACTCTTAATTTTAAAAACATCATTAATATACATTTTTTATTAAGTGAGTAACTTTATTCACTTTCATAGAAAATAATATATTTAATTGGTAGCAAGAGAGAATGACAAACACTGACAAGATGGAAGATAGAATATTGCTATCAAATTCAGCAAGAATAGTTCTTCTCCATTAGTACTACACATTAACTATACAGACTAATGTTTCCCTCTACACACTCATCATTGAACAAGAGGGATGCAGAGCTACACCCATATCTCATCAACACTAAGAAAACTGAATGTAAGAATGATATGCCTTGTGAGCTGATCTGTTCTTGATCTGAGATACCTCCAATTCATGTGAATCATTTAGAAATAAGTGAAAAATTTGGTTTTAACATGACTTACAGAGAACCTGCTTATTATAATTTTGTGACACAGCTGTTATTTATTAGTGAAGCAATTTACAAGACAATGCAATCTTAATAGCATGCTTTTAATGAGTTACTGTGACAGTATGCTATTATTTACACTAGAACTAGTGACTTGAAATACTTCAGCCCATCATGAGCGCTTATGGAAAATAATATGAGATCTTTTAAAAGTGAAATAAATAATAACCTGTGCCAAAGCATACTTCACACTTTTTAATGCAGCAATTGCAACAACTTATGGGATTATTAATCTATTTTTAGTTAACAGGCAACGTAAAACTGAAATTGAATATTCAGTATCTTAAATATGTCCTTTTAATGAATATAGTAGTGCCCAAAAAACAGCTCTTTTTACAAGGCAACAGTGTTCACCATTGAAAAGTTTATCTTAAACTGCAAAATAAAATATTAAGAGAAGCTAACATTGTATTAGAAAATTTTAACTACTCTGTATGCAGTATTTCCTAAAAATTAGGACATTTTTGCTCTAGATGCTTAACAAATACAAAATAAATTATGATAGCTGACTAAAGATTTTTTAGTACTGAGGAGGAAATATGATGACAATGTTGACAGAAATAAGATAGGCCAGTCTTTTGTGTTGTGTATTCCCACTAAGTACAGAAAATAAGCTGTCTCTGGTAAAGTATGGTAACTGTCAAATCTGTCTGCATCTTTTTCATTATCATCCATTCTCAATATATTTCAAGGTGAAGATCTTTTGTCATCATGCTGAAGTTTTGTTGCCAGAAGATTCTTGCTTTGCTTGCCTAGTGTTACTAGTCAGGGAGACTATGACTAAGAAAGGATAATGTAGTACTACAAATGACCCATCTTGTAAGAAGTCGGAGTTTAAGAAAGGCAATCTCAGAAGCACTACTGTGCAATTTTTTAAACCATACATATAGGTTATGCAGGTGTGGATTTACATCAGCCCTTCCTACAGAGGCATATGAACTTCATACAGTAAGGAATTCACAGATGATTAGCCATAAATTTCAAAAGATAACAGGATTCATTCCTTATCACTGTCCAAGTTACAAGTAATAAATGTATGACTGCATGAATCCTGGACAACTCTCAAACTACTATCTGAGAGTATCAACATTTTAGTTGATTGACCATCTTCTTTACAATCTATCCTACCATATTAAAGGAAACTAGGCAAAAAATTGCCCTTGTCTACAGAAAAAAGCAAGATACACAATTAACTCTCCACAGTTCCAAAAACTTGATGGAGAAAGCAGAAACTGGAACAAACCAATATTCTTTATAAAGGTGCTTTGCCACTAGTGAAGAATAAATGACACTGATCTTTTCTTCTTCTAATAGAAGAAAAGTAACAGTAGCAATAGTAACAGTAGTAACAAGAAGAACTTCTTCAAATATATTCTTCTTCAAATAAACTTCAAATGAAGTTCACTAAGGGCAAGTGCAGGGTCCTGCACTTGGGGAGGAATAACCCCGGACACCAGTACAGATTAGGGGTTGACCTTCTGGAGAGCAGCCCCGCAGAGAGGGATCTGGGCGTCATGGTGGATGACAAGCTGACTATGAGGCAACAGTGTGCCCTGGTGGCCAAGAAGGCCAATGGGATCCTGGGGTGCATTAAGAAAAGCGTCTCCAGAAGGTCGAGGGAGGTGATTGTCTCCCTATACACAGCCCTGGTGAGGCCACATCTGGACTACTGTGTCCATTTCTGGGCTCCTGTCCCAATCTACTGTCAGGGGAAGTTTCGATACGATCCCAAGAGCGAGATTAAGACACAAACGAGGTCAAATGCCATGCAAACTTGTAAGCTCTATTCTCATAATCACGAAAAAAGAAAGAGAAGAAGAATAATAGAAAAGGAAAAAAAAAGAAAGATAAGCAAGTGAGAAAGAGAGAGAGAAATGTAGCAAGATTATAGTTACCACCACCACCAGTCCAGCTACGTTTCGACGGTTCCACCTTGGTGTGGGTGATGATCTCTCAAGAGAGTTCAGAAGAAAACGAAGAAGAAGCCGGTCATTCGGTGCGTAGGTGAAGAAGTCACTCAGCGCAGGTGAGGAGGAAGGAGACCCCCCGCTCCATGGAGAAAATCTTAGTCCTTTTATTGTCCCAGTTCTTGAGGAGTCCACCCACCTGAAGATTTCTGGTATGTGTTGTACATGTAGTACGTGTTGTACAAGCCGTATGCTCTGCTGCTCCTCTTCCCCCAGCTTGAGATTGACAGGCACTGCTGGGCACTGTTAGCCCAAAAAGTATCACAGTCTTCCCGGAGACAGGATGTTGCAGTCAAGAACTGTGAATGGTGAGACAACAGCGCTGAGATAAGCACATCAACCAAGAATGGCGTTGTTTGGGTCTTGAGCTGATGTCCCAGTCTTCCAAGATAAATGATGCAGCAACGATGCAACAATGCAGAGACAAACACAGTCCAAAATGGTCTCTTAAAACTGTCTCTTACAGCTCCCCACTACAAGAGGGATGTGGAGGTGCTGGAGAGAGTCCAGCGCAGGGCTAAGAGGGTGATCAGAGGCCTGGAACATCTGCCCTATGAGGAAAGGCTGAGAGAGCTGGGCCTGTTTAGCCTGCAGAGGAGAAGGCTGAGGGGGACCTGATTAGTGTCTTTAAATACCTCAAGGGAGGGAGTGAGGAGGAGGGGGCCAGCCTCTTTTTGATGGTGGCCAGCAATAGGACTAGAGGAAATGGCCACAAACTGAATCACCAAAAGTTCCACAGGAACTTAAGGAAACACTTCTTCACTATCAGGGTGACAGAGCACTGGAACCTTCTTTGGAGATTCTCCTTCTTCGGAGATCTTTAAAACTCACTTGGATGCAGCCCTGTGCCACATGCTCTATGTGACCCTGCATGTGTTGGGGGGTTGAAATAGATGACCTTTGAAGTCCCTTCCAACCTTAAGCATTCTATGATTCTAAGTGTTCTGTGATTCTAAGAAGTTGTTTCTTCTTAAGAAACAGTTTATTTAAAAAAAAAAAAAAAAAAAACCTTTCAATTTTGGTCTGTTCCTGACTAAGTTTATTTATTTATTTATTTATTTATTTATTTATTTTTTTAGACTTGTACATCTATTTTGGCATCTTTCAGACACACTGGAAGAAGTGAAAGACTTCCAGACAACAGCGAAAGTCTCATGGATAGATATAGCTTCTCCACCTATAACTCAGCCTTTATTTATTTATGTATCTTTATTTATTTATTTATTTATTTATACTGTAAGGTTAACCTGAATCCTTTCATAGGGGCAAGGAAATAGAGAGAAAGGGATGAGATGAGACCTTCTTAACTAGAAAAAAACAACAAATATTTTATTTTTCCTTGGATACACGATTGCATGGTGAACATAAAATAGGGCAAAATTTGAAAATAGAGAAAAATTTGAATAGAAAGGTCGAATCTTTCATTATTCTCCCTTATATAGCTTCCAAAAAGTATTTAGACTTCTCAGCTTAGAAGCTCTTCCAACTCTGATATAGAGCTGGCAATCTTTAAGCTGGAAAACAACGCTGTGTATTATTATTTTATCTTTCTGATTCATGGAGCTATGTGAAATTTTCCTTATGCCTCAGCAGTTTTTAATTTTGCTCTTTCAGTTTCCTAAATTGTATTTAATCTCACTATGTTCCCTGTTGTTTACTGTGTGTATTCCCTCTGTTACCTTCGTAATCTGTTCTTGTTTTCATGATTTCTATTTGGCTTGTTGCAACTTTGCAAAAGCCACGCTAATTTCTGAGGTCTTGTCATTGTCAGCAATGGTTTGGTTGTGTCATTATAACTTGTAATATCTAGAAACAACACTGAAATGCATTGCTCCATGTTTTCTTATATATATATATCTTCCTATATATATCTCATATTTATAGGAATATAAATTCCATATAAATATATGGAATTTTCCGTGATATACCTTATTTAAAATCTTATTTCTTGAGAAGACACATGAATATAGCAATAGCAGACTGAATCCAGAAGTAGAAGCTTCTGTCACAACACACATAATTCATTAGTAGAATCTGTTGCAGAAATTACATAAAAATAAAATAAATAAGATTTGGCAGGTCACATTTCTCTTCTTATAGGTTCCAGCAATATTTTTCTTTTTCTTTTTTTTTTGTCTTTGATGCATTTGTTACAACTTTGTACTTTTTTATTTTTTGATACATGAAAATTTCTTATCATTACCAAATAAAATGTTATTGATGAAAAAACAAAAGTAAAAATATATAACAACCAAGCTTTAATATTATTTCAATTTGTTATTTCAATTTTACTAGTTTGAAGTCTACATACCTCCTTTAAAGAGTGCATGCATTACATGAGATAACAAGGATCTCCCACAAAAGAATATATATTTTGACTGAAACCGAATGAAAGATGATACATAGATTTTTTTTTTTTTTTTTTTTTGATATCATTTTAGCAAATTAACCTTTTGGAAACACAGTGGGCTAACCTGAAAATGTTTTGTAATTCTTGACTCTTGAACTATAGAGATGCTGTAATTATAGGTAAACGTGTCAATAGGACCAAGACAAAATGAGTTTTAGTTTTCACAGAAGAAGAAACTAAGAAACTAACACAGATCTCATATGTTTCGGTTGATGTAGCTCTCTCAAATAATTTGAACCTAGTTTTCAATACTGCTTATTGTATAAACTAGTTAAATACAGATAAGAACTTGTTAATACATAGGATCCCCTGCTTGATTGAAGTTGGAATGGTCTTCTGAAGATCATCTAATCCAATCAACTCCCTTGCACAAGCTGGGTCTCCTAGAACACATTACACAAGATCATGCCCATGCATTATTTTTCTGGAGAATATTTTCTTCTGAACCTTTAGAAAATATTTTCTGAGGTAGCATATAAGACCTGATATTTCACAAAGATCTTAATAGAAAACAATGTATATTTTTGCATAAATTGCATAAACAAATGACTCTACATAATGTTTTGATTTGGATTAGAGCACAAAATTCTGGTCCTTTTATCTACAAAACACTCCGTTACATTTTTTTGTTCTGTAGTAAATAATTAAATATATTTTTTTCCTAAATATATCATTTACTGATTCCAAATATTATTTATCTTTTCTGATAGACAAATTCATTCAGAAAATGAAATATCAAAATTCTCTTGAATAATGAAACTTTTTTTTTCTGAAAAGATCCTCACTTAATCTTGAAAGTGATACCCATGTCTGAGCCCTTGATTGTTGATGGGTTTGGATCTTCTTCTAATAAATGTAGTTCAGTTTTTAACTCTTATTATCTGATTTTGTCTTTTGCAACATTATGGTTTTGCAACAGTATTTTTTCTGTTAGCTATCAGTTAGCTATTAAAATAGCTATGTTCTTGAATAAGAGACAGAAATGAAAATATTTACATGACTTGTGCTCTGCTGCATATTCAGCAAGGAAAAACACATTCTCATTTAACAAAGATTTATGATCCCTTTCTCTATGGCACTCAGAGAGTCAATGTACAAACAGGCTAAATGTCATGTTTAGCATGTCACCTTACTGAAATCAGCTTACTAAAAGCAGTATTAAAAATATTTTGTTCATTAACACTTTACCCTCCTTTAGAAGATTAAAGAAAAAGATGGATTAGGGTTTAAAATATTAGCCATTCATTATTCTATCAAACTATGAAATATAGCATCCTCCCTCCACCATATAAAAACAAAAACAAAATCAATACTGTTCTTATATGATGCTGTGCATTATTTTCATGAGATGCATTCTCAATAATAACTAAACAAATAGTTTAGAACTAAACAAATAGTTCATTTGCTAGTCCATCCAGTACAGTTGTTATTCTAGCTGTCATCCTCCTGAGAAGCACACTTCCTTGTTTAAAGATTTCATATGAGTGGCTGAATTTTGTCTTTTAACATGTTTTTATACAATTTTACTCTGTTTTTTTATTTGCTTTTTTGTTTGCTTTGCACCAATTTTTATTGACTTGGAAAATCCAGAGATTATATTTATGTAATATAATTGCATAGGCTTTCAGATGTGAAACTATTCCCCTTTACATTATTAATACTTAAATATATTGAATTATATCTCAGACAGTCTTTGTATCCCATAACTGCAAGGTTTCCACTTCTCCTACAACCACCCAATTAAGAATTAGACTGATTTTTTTTTTTTTTTTTTATTTGGAGTCCTCTATCTTCTCCTATTCTGTTGTCTTGAGTTTATGTCCACTTTCACATTCCAGCCGTTGCATTATTACATAACTTTTTGAGAATATTTGAACCAATATTTTAAGGATTTTCATTCTTTTTATGTAGAAGACTGTTAAACTTGTCTGAAATTCCTCCATGCGCCTCTTGGTTTACAGAGTGGAATTTCCACAGATTAAACTAGTATAAAATGTATGCTCTGAAGGTCGAAGTTTCAAAGCATTTAGAGAGAAGAATTTGTTGCAATTGGATATTTTATTTCAAGGATGAGCAAAACAAGGATAAAAAGATACAAATAGCAAAACATGGAGAAGCAAATCAGTAGTAGGTTTTTTTTTTTTTTTTATATATATATAGAAAGGAAACAAAAATTACTTAATACTTTGAAAGAAGGAGGAAGATAAAGGGAAAGTTCAGGGTTTCATTTATAAGACAGGAAATACCCAGGGAGGAAGAAAGAATTTCTAACTTTGCTTCACTGTTTACTAAAAGGAACTTGCGCATGAAACGATTAAGTACATTGGGACTAGACAAACAACATAAGAGACCAGATATGAACACAAGCAAATGAAAAAATACCTGAACAAAATTATAAAATAGCAGGGCCAAACTAAATCCATCAGAGAATGTTAAAGGAATGTTAAAGGAATTAGCCACTGACTTTTCATAGCTAATGGTAAATGATTTTAGAGAACTTCCAGGAGATCCTGGAAATGCAGATGAACAACTTGACATCAGTTATAAGAAAATTATCAGCTAATCAGAGATGCACTATCTGAATATTGACAAAATTTACTATTCCAATAAATAACTGCTTGCATGATAAGATACAGAACAAAGTAAATGTTCAAAAACAAGTATCATAAATGTGATCTCTCTTGCCTAATAAGTACATTTAAAAGAATAACTCGATTGTGTTGTAAAAGACAACCAAAGGAAAATAATAATCTACCTTCTCCCAGTTTATTAGCCTCAACAGCAGCTATTCTGAGTATATAACAAATACAGTAATATAACAGATACTGTTAATATCTCCTTTAAGTACTTCAAGTATGTCATAGTTCTAATAATCCTTAAGAAGCCAGCACTCCACCCTGAACCCATTAACTGCGGGCCTAGCTTCAACCTTTCTTTCCTCAGTCAGGAGGTGGATAAAATAATAGCTGTCAAGCTGTAATATGTATGCCTCACAATCACAGGTCAGTCTAGAAAAGAGATAAGAGCACTAAGACATGACTTACTTCTGGCTCTAAGCACTTTAAGTTTATACTGTTAGACCCATGTGCAGCCTCAAGAGCATTAGGTACTGGTAATTTATCTATGAGGCAGAATAGAAATAGATGTTAAATTAATCTCTTCAGCAGAAGTCAGCTAATGGTGATAGCTAACTATTGACATTTACAAAAGGCTTTCACCTCCCGTTTCCCCAGATCAAATTCCCTGCTTTCTGTCAGGTCACTGATAGCAAGATGATGTACATTTTATTACCAATATTAGACTAAAGTTATTTATTTATAGAAAATCTCAGGTGTTATAAATATCTGATGTCAAAAAATTGATCTGCATAGACAGTCTCCAGTCTATATTGTAGAAACACTTCAAGGAAATTATTGTGAATCAATAAAAATTGGCCTGAAGGAAGCAAAATCAAATGAAAGAAAAGCATTGATTTTAACAACTGAATAGCAAATATCTCCTATTTATAATCCTTTTCTATTCAAAGACAGTTCTTCAGTTTCTTCAGACTTTTCCTTCATATTTCACTGGTCACATTTTTTTTTTTTTTTAAATCTAATCTTGTTTCTTTTGAAAACTGTAGCCAAGCATATGGTTACGATCATATGGTGATAGCATGAGTTAAAAAATATATATATATATGAAAAATCTGAACTAATGTGCTTTGATCATCATTAGAACTAGTCTAATGTGCTTTGATATAAAGGGCTGAATTGCACACAGTTATTCAAAATGATCTTTATCTTAGGCTATATGCAATTGCAGAGTTACTGGAATTGTTTGTGAAAGATCTGAGCAAGATCTGATGAACAGGCCAAAATTATTCGTTTTATAATTTCCAGCAGTTTTTGGAAAGAAAACAGCAATTTCCTGTTAAAATACAGGAACTGCTGTCAAATTATAATGAAAAAAGTCTAAGACTGCAGTGCATTTGATCTCTTAGACCAGTGTCAAAACTGCCTCTGATTTAGAGATAGTTCTTAGAACAGGAATATCTAAGGAAATAATCGATGAATTGCATACAGCTATTTAAGTACTCTAAATAATTACTGTGCACTACCAATTACATAGATTTCAATTAGTATAGAGCATTTACACATTTTTTTTTTATTTGTATGCACATGTGCATATATATGTGTGACACCTTTGACTCTAATGCTTCTTCACAATTCTGACACCAAAATCATGATTTTTATAAGGCTTGTTAATGAGCAGCATGAGCTAGATGAAAATTAATCATTGTAAGTAAGAATGAATTATATTTTAAAACACTTTTCCCTCTCATTTGTAATTGTCCCATGCAGATAAAGCGTCACAGTACACTACAGCTTGAAAAACTGTAGATGAACTTCAATATTTACACAGTCCATTTTTGTTCTTTTCAGCAACTATTTTTCATTTTTTATAGCTAGAAGGATTGGGTTTAGAATAATATTTCTCAGTAATCCTTGTAACTGTTTAATGAAAAACTGAAAGAACTGTCACATCTAAGAAGGAAGGTATGAGCTGAGCTAACCGAGGTTACATTTTGACCAGCTTAAAATAACTGAAATGCACATGTATTATTTCTAATACTTCGAGAGGAAAGAGCTATCTTTTTCATCTGTGAAGCAAGAGGCAAGGATATTCACACAGTATATTATAAAAGTAGAATATTAACATTTGTTTTAAATTTGCAAATGAACTCAAGTAAGTTTTCTTATCCAGTTTTCTTATCACTGCCCCAACTCTTTGCACTTACACATTACATCTAAACTGTTTTTCCCTGTTTTTTTTTTCTAATTCAGTTGTCTGTAGTCTACATTATTTTTCTCTTATTTTTCATTTCTACTCAACCACAGCATTGCTCAATGTGATAACATCTATTATAGATACTGAAAAAAATGTAAAAAAGAAAACAAAAACAAAACAAAAAAAACGACGACAACAAAAAAAGACAAAAATTTACCTTTATTCATGACTGAAAGGACAGACACCCAACAGGTTCCACCTGCTCCTCCTTATTACTGGGCTTACTGAGATTATGTGAACAACCAAAGCAGCATCACATAGTTAAGTGGTTGAATCAGTGAACTCACACTTGAGAGACCTTTTAGCTTAGAAACATGCATTGTGACAAGATGAAATAAGCTCAAACAAGACCAGAGCTTTCCAGAAGCTGAAGATCAGTGGTAATGGGAAGAATTTAGATTTGACACAGTTTCTTTTACAGTCAAGCATCAGGCAGCTTCTAAAATTGGTTAGAATAGTATATTGGTTAGAACTTAGGAATTTTGGAAAAGTTGATTTAATGTTTTACTATGGGAAATAGATCTAGCACATACATGGGACTCTATCTCAGGATGAAATACTGAGGGTATACAAAACCTGCAGAATCCTATCAGAGAACTAATACAGATGTATGAATGAGAGTAGGCAATATCTGAATGTAAATAAGAAAGTTGGAAGATTACCTATCCAAAATTGTTGTATAGGATACCTGAGGTATTTGCGTATGAGTGGCAGTAGGGAGCAGATGGAATCTGACAAAGGAGAAGATGGGTTTTTTGTTGATATGAGAGGGGAACTGTCAAAATGCCAGCTGTGGATGAGAAGTGTGAGGCTGACCAATTAATTGTTTGTGCCCTCTTGTGGCTGATGTCAAGTTCCCGTATTTCTTTTACTGAGGTTAGGTTCTTTGAGAATGCACAGAGGAAGGCATGAGTACTGTACATCTGGTGCATTAGGAAAGAAGTTGTCTACCTCAAATAGGTGGAAACAAATGGAGAAGGAATAATGACCTTCACTATTATGAATCTTTGCTGGGTATTTCCCACCGGAGCTCAAGTAATCAAGCTGCAACTTAATTAAGCTACTATCTTCACATTTTGTCTTTCTTTCAAAATTTGCAGAGTGCACATTTTCTCTAGTAGACCACAGGACAAAATATTAAGAGGCATTTTCATAACAAATCATGCGCATAATGTCTTTTTTGCCTGGAAACTAGATAAATTGTTTGATAATGCATAAAGATTATTATCTGTAAAGAAGCATTTTTTGAGTTCAGAACAATAAACATCTGTTTTACTGGGGGGAGTGTTTGAGGAGTAGACATACAAGCTGGTACACAATTAGATGATATTTTAATCTTTGTAGGAAGAGTTACATAGAGCAGTGAAGTAACACTTCAATAACTAGGATTTTATTCAGGAAAACTGCTGGAAAAGCATCCTTACATGGAGATTAGCTCAATAGCAAGAGGATATACTAAAAATTCATATAAAGGATAAACTACCAAGGCTATGATCCAAAGTATTCTCAAAAAGCCTAATTCCTTCACTGTATGTCCATTAGAAAAACAAGAAAAATGCGATATTATAATTACAAACGTATGCCTCACTAAGATTATACTGACAAAATAGACATCATAGACAAAGATCATAGACAAAAAGTCTATATCTACCTGGTGTTTACACTGAAATAAGGTGTGTGTGCTTTTCAGATGAATCTCCCAGTAGTCTCCACATCTATCTATATTATCAAATTGTATGGAGTACCCAGGAGTCACTCTGTAGAGCAAAATAGTCGTAGCTGAAGATCTAATATGAATACTGCAGGTGCTATAGAGTGTTCTTCCACTTCTAACTGGCTCTTATCTTGTCTTGGGAACTGAAAAAACACTAATGGCAGTAGTGAATCTTCTGATATACATTCAGTATAAAAAAGTAAGTGTGTATGTGTATGCAAATAAACGATCAGTGACTAGGCAACTCAAACAGGTGCACATAGAACAAAAATGAAAAAAAAGAGAGAGAACCTACAGATTTCACATGGGCATTAAAACTTGGGACCAATTACTTCACAAATAGACACAGCCACAAGGAGCACAGGCCAAGCAGTAAACATCAAATATTGTAAAATGCCAAAAGATATTGTGAAATGCCATCTCAACATAGGAATGAAATGCAAGTTATCTTCACAGCATGTAGGAAAACTAATTTCAGAATACACAGAGAAACAAGGCATATGGGTGACTTAAGATCCATAAAAATAGTAGAGCTACTTTACCATTTATAATAAAAAAAGGAATGCTAAGGACCGATTCTTGACCCAAAAAGCAAGTGGCTTATTGACTCGCATTCAATCTGCTTATGGTAACTTCCCTTATAATGTCTTGCCTTCTCAATTGGAGCCAAGGTATAACTTAGAGTAATACTTAAGTGGTGCAGATGATTTAAGAACTCATGCTCACATATTGCCCTCTTTGATTACATAATACAGGTTTAGCTTTAGAAAAAGTGATAGAAATTAATCCAAGGTACAGGTACTAATTCCCAGCCAGAGCCTCTCTTGGTTGCAGAGATGATTTTGACCAGTAAAGATGATTTTCCTTTTGTAGGCAAAAAATCACTGGGCTTCCTTGGTCTGTCCCATAACTGTATCACAGTATTGTTTTCATCAGAGTCTCATCCAAGATTTCAGAGATGTGTCATACCAGAGCTAGCCTAGAGCACAGGCAGATAGATCCCTGAGAAGAGATTGCAGGGATGCCTCACAACTGAAAACAAAGTGTTATTGAATATTAGCCTCTTCCCCTTAAAATTGTCACCAAGGATAATGCAAACCCAAGGATTTTTAAGAGTTCCTGATTTCTGCTCTCCCGTATTCCAAGAAACAACTAAAGCTGTGTCATGGTACTATCCCAGAGACAGGAGGAAAGAATGACAGACAGGTTGCTTTACAAATGCTATAACTTTTAATTTGCATTGAAAAGAAAGTAAATGACCTCTTGATGTCCCTTGGATGGCTGTAATGAGGGCTGTTGTTGAGAGTTTCATTTAGAAAACTGTTGTTCCTGGCACAGTTCTTTCTTCATTCTTTATATAACAGCAGGACCTGGAGACAGGCTATTTAGAAGCTGGGAATGACTGATGCTGGAAAGCATTCATGTAGAACTATGTTTTATTAGTTTTTTTTTTTCCTTAATATTTCTGTTTCCAACCTTTAAATAAACTTTTAAATAAAAGCTAATCTTTATTTATTGTTATTTTCATCCTAAAAATGTTGAATCTGAGTCTAACTAATGGGACACATTAGTCAGTGTGTGTATTTTTAGTGCATTAGATGACGCTTCAGTCATCTAATTTTGATTTGGGCAAGTCAGGAGGTGAGCTCTGATTCTTCTGCAAGGATTGCTATGATGTCTTGACTCTTGAGGTGTTGCATTCGTGGGAAACTCTCTCCCATGTCATGAATTCAGAAACAAATTAGCGCCATATATTGAAGGAGAAGGAAGGAAGCAGAGGCAACACACACAACCCACAAGATTTTTCAGATATTTTTCATTATGACTAAAAAAAAGGAAATATCATACCATTGATAATTAACCTATTTTATATTTAAACCAACCATTTCAGAATGCATAAACTATTGAATATTTTCTATTAGTAATTTGAGAGGGAATGTGCCTATACGGTACAGGTACTGAAAAAAAAGTAATTCAGCACTCAAATATAAGAAATAAGCTATTTATGAAGTGTATATATACTTGTTCAGGCCCAATTTAGCTCAGATTATCCTTTATTTAATCTGATGCATCATTTTTATCATTTTAATTATGGGAAAAGTACACTGAATGGAAATTTGTTAAAAATGAATGAACGCTTAGTTATGGTAATGTCCAATTTAATTCCTTTCTAACTGTCTTGCTGTTAAATATAGCTCATAATTCTCTTTTTCAATAATGATAAAATTCAATTTGATTTTTTTTAAGGTCGAAGAAGACTAAAAGAGTTATTCTGAGATTGCCTCAGTATTTAATGATATATAGCACAAACTTCAGCAAGCTAACGAAACTAAAATACCTGGAAAACCTTTAAAACATGGCTGTTGATATAGCATGCCATACTATAGAAACAATGAACTGGCAATTTACCATGTTGTTATCATCCAACTAAGCTGCTCAAATAAATATTTGAGCAAATCAAAAACCTTTATAAACTCTTTGGAGCTGTAACTAACCTTTCAAAATGGAATTCTAATACAGTTTTGCTACAAACGTGGTCATTTGCTCAAAAAAATTACCACTCCTTACTCTAAGGTTTCAAATATAAGCCTATGTGGTAAAGGTACAGAAATAGTGCCTTTAGAAATAGTTGAGGTGTGTTTTTTATATCAATCAGTTCTAACAGGAAGTAGGCAATTCTACCATGGCAAATTCCTCATCTTCTTTTTTAATATAAATTATGCTTTAATTATTATTCTTCTTTTGTTTCCATGGAATAAAGAAAAACAACAAATAAAAAACATAGTAGAGGACTTCCTGTGTGAAGGACTAAAAAGATATTTATTAACTGTCTTAACCTCTTAGCCTTTTCAACAGTAATTGTTTTCTTAACATATTTATATGATAAGATATATAGAATGCACTCCTATGCTACATTAAATGACCATCTTTATTAATCAGTCTATTTTTATCTAATCTATGCAGAGTAAGGTAAGACAAGGTCTATGTGTAACTTGATCTGAATTACTTATTACACTAAGCAAATGTTTTAGCAACTAAGTACTGATAAATGAATCTGTCAGCTTTTGTGGGAAGAGCTTTTCATGAATGTAAAAGCATAATGGGGTATCATAAGAAGCTAGTATTATCTTTTTTTATAAGTGTTAAGATTCAGTATGTTTGGAACACAAATATTTTTCTACACTTAAAGCCAAATAAGTTATCTAAATATAATAAAAAAAAAACACAAGAAAGATCAGACAAAGTTTAGAAATGCTCTCTGGCCTAGAATATTGTTTAATTCTCCTCTGACATTGTGTAGCCACATGAAACTTTGAATATTTAATTAAATTCAACTATTTAAATTAGATTAAATGTTTATTGTACACTGAATACATAATATTTTAATAAGATTTAATAAAGTTAAAAAAGCAATACCAGCCTAATCTAGTTGCCTTATAATTAACCCAAGCGTGCCAGCAATAAATGGGCTTTTGCACTGTAATTGATAAATTAAACTTGCAAAGAGCTTGAGGATTTAACTGGTGCTTAACAAAATAACTGTTGTGAGTTGATTGGATATCAATTAATTGCCAAAAATTAGCATGTTAATTGGCCTTTATTTTAGTATAGTGGTAGTTTTCTAGTCAATTGCTAATTAAAACACTTAAACTATTTCTTTTGATTCATAAGAAAGAAATTATACTTTCATTACCTACTTCATTTTTGGTAATGATGTAGCAAGTAAATTTATGTCTCTTATTTATTGAACCGCAATAGTAGCAACTAGGATACTCTAGCAACAGTGAAAGGCTGTTTTACTACAAGTGCACAAACAATGCGTTTTTGATGCTGTATCAGAAAACTTGTAACCTGCATTTCTCTTTGGAACAGGGGCCTGGGGATCAGCACCACTTCCTTCCTCTTGCTGTGCATTTCTCTTTTCCTGTTTTTTTTTTTTTTTTTTTTTTTTTTTTTTTTTTTTTTTTTTTTATTTTCTTTTCTCTTTCTCTTCCTTCCTTGCCAGCCCCTGCAGCGCTCATGCACTAAAGTGATATTACAATTTCTGTCACCACTGACACCCCCCGGCGTCATGGCATATATCAACCTTTCTTTTAACTTCCCTGGCAACATCACAGTTGCCTTTTTTTAAGTGTGCTTTTGTTTTGAATGACATATTAATTGTTATTATTGTTTTCCTCCCTCAGTTTGTTAAAAGTCTGTTTTCCTGTCTTCTCTTCCGTAGAGGTCCTGGGTTTGTGGTCCTTGGTGGTGGGGACTTCTCTTCACTGCTCCAGGAAGCAGTGAGGATGCTAAGCCGTACACAGGGCAGGAATTAATAAGATTCCTGTCAAGAATTTCTCCTATGCTTCTGTATAAATGTGCTGAATCCAAACCCCTTTTTTTTTTTTTCTCCAGTGTTTTCTCCCAAAAACTCATGTCAGGTTGCTTCTCCCCACACACATGCAGGAGACTCTCTTTGTGCCTGTCACACTTCGAGGCAGCAAAACTTGGTACAACATGTACATTCACTGAAGTGCAAGAGGGCTTTTAAGATGTTATACTTTCCTGTCTAAACATTGTAATTATTTTTTTTTCTCATTTTTACCACTCCTTAATTTTACAACTCCTCCAGTATTACCACCAATCCTCAGCATTGACAATATGAATATTGTCATATTTCACTGAATTTATTATCTCTCCCCTTTTTTGTACTGCTTGGGTATGGGAAAGTAAAGAGTAATGAGCGACAAAAGGAAAGGAAATGGCTTTAGTTTATGAAATGACTATCCAGTCTCATACATGCTTCCTTTCCCTTTTTCTGTAAAATATGAGTTCTGATATCTCAAATGGAATAATAAAGCATATTAAATAATATATTAATTATTTATTTATATTAATACTTCTATTTATAATATATATAATAATAAGTATTATAAATATAATATATAATAATATGTAATTTTATATTATATTTTGAGGGATGTATACTGTTGTCTAGTAATAGACATTATAGTAATAGACATCATTTGGAAATGATACTCAATGATCTAAAAAATAAGTAAAATAAAATGTGACGTTCCTTAACAATACAAATAAGTAGAACAACATCTATGTAATGAAATTATGTCCTATAATAGTTTTGATGTATCTGCTTTCTTAGGGTTAACATATAGTTACAATTTACAGTAATATATGCTAGGTGCTACACTGTTCCTCCACTGTTCTTCCTGCTGCATATTTACTGAGTTCACAGACCTCAGTCTTAGTTATAAATCAACTACAAAAAAATCTTGTTAAAACTGGAAAAAATATTTTTAGACATTGCAAATTTTGGAAGACAGTTGATGCTATGTTTGTGAGGTTATAAGAATATTGCTATAAGAATATTTATATAAGAATATTAAAATAATTTCTATTTAATACTTGCACTTAAGACAGATATTAAATTGTGAACATAGCCACAGTATCTTGCTTGTTTAAAAGTACTATACATGAATGTCTATATTCTTAGACCTGGTAGGAAGTTTGACCGTTGCCAAGATTTGATCCCATTATCCCTCCCTTAGTGGATTAGATTATCTTCAAATTCTCTTAAAGACAGAGGTTTTATTCTTTCAATGTTGAAGTGATTCTAAACTAGTGTAATTTAAACACTGAAGGATGGGAACAGGTAAAGATCTGTGAAGTGAGCTAGCCCTTCCGAAATTTCTCCCTTTTTGCAATGTAAATGACAAATAAGTATGTTTTAAAATACACTTAGCCTGGAGAGGGTGTGTATATACACATTTTTTTTTTTTTCATAAGTTTAGAATAGGGAATTGGCAAAATCTAACGAAAATAAAAAGAGAAGATACCTGAACATGAATTTGTGCATCAGTTCTAAGTTTAGCCTGTGTCTTCTAAATGCAAATCTGACAATTTAGTTTTTCCATGCCCGATACACAATTAATTTTCTTATCTAAAGATTTTTTCCCTTTAACTTGGTGTCAATATAAATAATGTAAACAAGTCACATGCATGCTTACTGTCAATAGTTTCTTTAATGATGTTTGATTTTTTTTTTTTTTTAACTTTTGTGAAACACCTAATCTAGATCAGAGAAGACATGGCCTTTCATCGATTAGCAGTTAGCTGCCTTGTTTCTTTCTCTCAAATTTGCAAAGCTGCTGACCTTTTGGAGTAACTGTCAAACATTCTCCAGAAATATTTTCATGCAAATACTCTAAGCATTTCTTTATTCATGTTGTTGAGAAAGATACGCAGAAAATCACACCGTTAATGTATAGACTGTTTTATTAGTTAGATCAACTTAACTCTTAAACTCTTGAACTTGTCATGTTGGTATGTGCAGAGTCACATGAAATATACAGATTCTCTTTGCATGACATTTAGTTATCCCTGGACAAACTGTACTTAAGTCATTTTACTTCTGGGGTGAAATTTCTGGAAAAATCTCTGTAAAGCTCTGTGTAGAAACAGCTAGTGCAAGGGACAAATTTACACTGGTTAACCAGCCATCTATCTTTTGCCAAGGTTTTTTGCCAGTGATCCCAATGGGACGTTGTGCAGTCTCTTTCTCTGGAGATCTTCCAAACCTGCCTGCAAGCCACCCTGTGCCTGCTGTCCCTACTGGGTGCTCTGGGTGTCCCTACTGGAGTGGAGTGGTTGAACTAGATGATTTCTAGAGGTCCCTTCCAACCTCAACCATCCTGTGATTCTGTGATTACTTAGTTCTGTCTAAGCCAAAAATCAGGTAGATGTCCAACGGGCAGCTCACTTCAGAAAGTGCTTACAGGCAAGGTGGGTTAACTTGAATCTTTTGTCCTATTAAGTTCTCTACTTTTGTCTCATTAGGCTTCCAATACATTTACATTCTGTCATTCCAAGACCTAAAGATATGTGAAATATATTCTTACCTAAAACACTATGAAAACAAAGAAAAATAAAACAGAAGTGTATGAAGTTGATTAGTTACTCTTAATCTGCATTAAAATTTTACCTATTAACAATACATGAAAGTTCCGGATTTTAAATATAGCAGAATTTTCAGAATCCTCATTTAAATAATTTTGTAATCCCTTGGATGCTTTATTACAAAACTTTATAAGCCAAAACATATTTTTGGCAGTTGGTTGGCACTTAGAGCTCTAAAAATGTTATTTCTATTTATGTGTTGGCTGGTATACCTAGAAGACTGAATTTATGCATGTGTAACTATTGTCTCTGAGAGAACACCAGAATAGCTTGTTATTGACCTTGGGAATGCATCTGAGCCTATCACTTAATTGCAGTGCCCATGTGCTTCTTGGGCTACTTTATACATATACGTATACATATAAATAATATAATATAATATAATATAATATAATA